>PISX010008288.1:0-83071 GCA_004024625.1 Mellivora capensis | reverse complement strand
AGTTGAAAATAGAACTACCCTATGACCCAGCAATTGCACTACTGGGTATTTACCCTAAAGATACAAACGTAGTGATCTGAAGGGGCACATGCACCCGAATGTTTATAGCAGCAATGTCTACAATAGCCAAACTATGGAAAGAGCCTAGATGTCCATCAACAGATGAATGGATAAAGAAGATGTGGTATATATACACGATAGAATACTATGTAGCCATCAAAAGAAATGAAATCTTGCCATTTGCAACGACGTGGATGGAACTAGAGGGTATCATGCTTAGTGAAATAAGTCAATCAGAGAAAGACAACTATCATATGATATCCCTGATATGAGGAAGTGGAGATGCAACATGGGGGACTAGGGGGGTAGAAAAAGAAGAAAAGAAACAAGTTGGGATTGGGAGGGAGACAAACCGTAAGTGACTCTTAATCTCACAAAACAAACTGAGGGTTGCTGGGGGGAGGGGGTTGGGAAAGGGGGGTGGGGTAATGGACATTGGGGAGGGTATGTGCTATGGTTAGTGCTGTGAAGTGTGTAAACCTGGAGATTCACAGACATGTATCCCTGGGGATAAAAATATGTTTATAAAAAATAAAAATTAAAAAAAATAATAAAATAAAACCAGCATTTTCTCATAACATTTATTTTTATTCTCTTTAATTTCTCATGTGGCATAATATAAGGATGTGTGTAAGAAGTGGCCTGTGGACATGGGGCATCGGGCTCTAGGTGAAGAAGGGAGACCAAGGGAAAACCCAGGGCAACAGAAAATGGAGGTGTAGTGGAAACAGGACGTGGCAGGGAAGGTGAGGGACAATGGCAAGGGGCAATGGGAAGCAGGGCTGCAGCCACAGAAGGCAGGGGTGGCCAGAGTTCCTCAGGGCCAGCTGGGTCCTCATTCTGGACCCTTAGTGCTAGTCTCTTCCTGGCCTGCCTTCTTTCTTCCTTCATCTAGCTGATACCTACTTATTCTTTCAAAATTCAGCTCAGGTATCACCCTCCTGGGGTGCTTCAAGCTCCATTTGGATAGCTAAAGAATAGGGGGTCCATGGGTGGCTCAGTTGGCTGAGTGGCTGACTGGACTTCAGCTCAGGTCATGATCTCAGGGTCATGAGACCAAGCCCCATGTTGGGCTCCACACTGGGCATAGAGCTTGGTTAAAATTCTCTCTCTCCCTTTCCCATCCCCCATCCCCAACTACTCTCTCTCTCTTAGAAAGAATGAAAGAAAGAAATCTTAAACTTAATATTCTGAAAATTGAACTAGTCATGGCCATTAAGATACTCTCTCCTCCCACTCTGACCTCTCTGCCTACCGTTTCCTTCTTCCCTCATTCTGTCCAGCAACAAACTCTCCTTACTGTCCTCAAACCAAGCAAGCATGCGTAAGATGTTCCTGAAAGACACATTGCTTAAAACAAGAAAATGAGAGCAAGTTGATTCTTACTATCATACTGACGATTTTTAATGGAATTTTAAAAAGTACATATACAATGTTGAATACAGTGGGCTTTGAAAGGTATGCCTTTTTGTCTTGATTTAAAGGCAATACACTAACTAATTGAATAAAAAAATGTAATATACTGTTTTGCTTAGTTTCATATGCAACAGTCTATACTTAGTCATAGCTTCACAAAAGGTCCAATTACCAGAGTTTTTCAATGTGCTAAAAAAAAAAAAAAAAGAAAGAGAAAATGGTATCTTCTGACTCTTCTTATATAATGCCACAGCATTAAAACCTGCAGCATTTCCTCTACCAGGTCACTAGTCACATACTGAAGGTAGTTACCATTGATCTAAAATTGTCTTTCTTGGTTTTTACTGAGGAGTCTGCATGTACTGATTTATTTGTCCAAAAAATTTTTAAGTGATACAGGAGCAAAAAAGTCAGTATAAAACGTATATAGCAAGAAGCAAAGCTCCTTCCTGCCCGGCATCCACTGTTACTAGATGATACCATGTCAAATAGTAGTTGTTAAGCATTGATTTTTTTTTTTTATTAAAAATTATTTGGGGCACCTGGGTGGCTCAGTAGGTTAAGCCTCTGCCTTTGCTCAGGTCATGATCTTGGGGTCCTGGGATCGAGCCCCGCATCGGGCTCTCTGCACAGTGGGGAGCCTCCTTCCCCCTCTCTCTGCCTGCCTCTCTGCCTACTTGTGATATCTCTCTCTCTCTGTCAAATAAACAAATAAAATCTTAAAAAAAATTATTTTGCCTATTTTAATGACATTGTGAAAGAAGTGAAAGTGCATGCTATGAAATGCATACTCATGATAAACTTAAATTTTAAAAATGACTGGCATGGTGGGGGCTCTTTCAGTCTTGACGATGGGGGGACAGTCTTAACTTACCGGTTAACAGGGCAGATGAAGTTTTATATGTTTTACCAGAGCTTAAAAAAAAAATAATGTCATACGCCAAAAATGACTGAATTGTATACTTTGAATGAGTGAATTTTATGCCGTGTGAATTCTCTATCAATAAAGCTGCTTTAAAAATCTTAGCATAGTACCTGGCGTGTGGTAAGGACTTCATATGTGGTCATTGTGGTTGTGAAGGTTGTCACTGCTTCGTGAGCATGTCCCGGGGATTCCAGTTACCATTAGAGGAGTGTTTGGCAGCTGGATAAATGTTCCTTTCTGCTTTGTCTCTGATGGGTTCTCATTAATTTCCTCACGTCTCTTTTCTGTCCCTCAGAGTTATTGATTTAGGAGTCATGACTCCCTGTGACAGGATCCTGAAAGCTGCTCTTGATCACAAAGCAGGTACTGTCCACCTATGCTCCTGGGCTTTCCACTGGATGTCCTCACCCCCGGGGTGTGTCTGTCAGCGTATAAGGATGCCCCAGTCCTCATGGGACCGCTGGGGCATTCGGACAGTCAGGAGCCAGCTCCTGGGTGGGGGGCTCTCACTGTCGTTTGTAGTAGGGGGTTGAGTTGGTGAATAGGTACCCGTGAAACTCCTCCTAGTTCTGAAGATGGGAAACAGGAACAGGATTCTTATTACAGGGTCATATTAGATTTTTCTCTGGGTATTGTCGTTTCTGTGTTTCTTCAGACACTGTGACATGTTCAAGACTGGAAAATCATAAACAACATATTTTATTTGCATGGCTTCCACAAACCGTGGCAAGCCCATTATTGCAACTTGAAACTACAAATCATATTTGCTACCGAAAACCAAACAAATAAATTAAAACTCCCCAGAAAAGAGGTCATACAATTAGAAATTAGGAATTCAAATGAGGTCTTCTGGTCTTTATTGCAAAGGCTTTAAAGTGAATCTTGCATACTTTTCTGCATTTTTTTCTCATCCTCCTTCTCGCTGTCCTTTTTTCTTTTTTGAAATAATAGATATAATTGGCCTATCAGGACTCATTACTCCTTCCCTGGATGAAATGATTTTTGTTGCCAAGGAAATGGAGAGATTGGCTATAAAGATTCCACTGTTGATTGGAGGAGCAACCACATCAAGGTAAGTCATGCTAATGAACTTTTTGCTTTCCTTTAAATTCATTTAAATGCCTGTGTTTAAAAACAGTGATAAACCCTGTGTTTTGTTGTTGTTGTTGTTGTTGTTGTTTTTTATATTATGCTTAGCACATGGGCTCCTTCTGCATAAGCCCATGAGCATTTAGTTTCCCCCTGGACAAGAGCGAGTGTACTTTTGGAGCATAGTCTAGGAAACACCTTTGTGATCTCCCCACCCCTTGCCTTTTTTTTTTTAATTTCTTTGGCTTGTCATTGTCTTTTCCTTAATCCTCTCATCTCCCATTCAGTTCCTGAGATTTCTGATAAATACTCCTCTTGAAATCAAACCAAGTGGAGAAAAGTGTCTTTTGGCACAAAGACATTGCTTGAACTCCAGCCCACTCTCTGTCTGGAGGCAGGTGTCTGATTGAGTAATTACAGGTTCCCTTGAAAAAACTCCAGCTTTATAATAGTTGAGGCAGGAGGCCAAGCTAGCAAGAGTGAACCAGAAGATCACCTTGGGAAGTTGTTTTTGAAAGGGGGAACCTTTGGAGAAACTTTCCGTTAAGCAGTTTAAAGAGAGAGTTTTAAGTTGGTCGTATGACCATTCATCAGTTTGTCACATTTTTCCTGGTGATATTTGGTGAGAAATATGTTAATTATGGGTACCGTTGGGCTTCTTCTGACATGTTCCTTATGCCCCACGTCATTTACTTTGGCAGGGAATAATGCCCAGGTGGGACATAGAGCTTGGTAACCTGCTAGCATGCGGTTTATTGTTTCTCTGATGCAAAAATGCAATGGGGTCCAGTTGAAAATATTCCAAAGTTCCTTTCACACTATAAGCCATTCATATTAATTGGGTTTTCCAGAGAAACAGAATCAGTGGGGTGGGTATATATACATTTACTTTATGTACATTGTATATGTTACTCTATATTGTATTATTAACGTATACCGTATATTATGTATACAGAGAGGTTTATTTTAAGGAGTTGGCCATGTCATTTGGGGGTCTGGTAAGACTGAAATCTATAGGAAACGTCCACGGGCTGGAGACCAGGCAGGAGCTGATGTTGCAGTCTTGGTTCCAAAGGCCATCTGGAGGCAGAATTCCTTCCTCATTGGGGTACCTCTTCTCTTATCTTAATCTTCAACTGATTGGACAAGGCCCAGCCACACCAGGAGGAGTAGTCTGCTTCACCCAGAGTCTACTGATTCAAATGCTAATCACATCTAAGAAATAACCTTCACAGAAACATCTAGAATGATACAGATCTAGCTCCCATGGTGTGGCCAAATTGACATATAAAATGAACCATCTTCCCATTTATAATCTGAGTGGATCATTTTCATAAGTAGTAACAGTGTTGTGGGTCATTTATTCACTAACTGCTTTTCATCCTTGAAGGACTCTGTAATGTGTCCATTGTTGCTCACCTTACAAAACTGGGTTTGTTTTTCCACCAAGACTTACCCACTAGAATATGGGGCAGATTATTCTCCAGGGATCTGACTACCCATTGAGAACGGGGTTTCAGTGAGCAGGGTCTTGGGTGTTTGATAATTGATGATTTTAATGTGAATATTCATCAGCCTAGCAAAGAGAGTGATCAGAGAATTTACAGATTGTTATGAGGATGAAATACATTTTAAGGTCATGATTGTGAAACAGAATACGTGTGAGGCCGGTTTCCAAATAAACCATTTTAGAAGGCAGGACACCACACTGAGGAGTTCGGCATCAGGAAATCACGCATAGCTCTTATGCAAATTGGAACATTACAAATGGTCTGTTCTGTCATATCTCTTACTAAGTAAGAGCCACCAGATTAAAGAGGATTTTTAAAAAAACATTCAGAAGCAACATAACGAGCTCCTCCAAGACATACCATACGCAAAATTAGCCACAGATGCCTCCAACAGTTAGAAACTGGTATATCAAGTTAGAATTAAGTGGGTCAGAAGTCACCCACTATCTCTTCATGCTCCTGCAAAACTTCTGTCCTCTTCTTCTGGGAATGGCGACATGATCCTCCCTGAAAGTGGAAATCTGGGTCCCATGGCCTCTCGAAGTTCCTTCAGCTCTCTAGTGCTCTGTTTCTGTCTGAGCTCCGCCTTTTCTTGTGCTGTTCTCTTCATGCCTGTTGCAGTTTCTGGGAAAATAATTGGGAAATAAAAGCCAGTCACCAGATAGGCATTCCCTTCTCCATCGTGATGCTAGAACAGCCCTTGCAGGATAGATTCCTGTGCCATCTCTAAGAACCTCAGCTCGAAACTCCCCCATGCTGACTCCATTCTAAAGCAGCGATGGTGGGCGAGGCCTTTTTTCATCTTACTCAAGCCCTCTTCTTTAAGGAAGTCCTTTTCCGGAAACCTAAGTCAAAAAGAAAAGTACACAAGTCCGAAATCTACAACTTGATTAATTTTTACAAAACCGAACCTCCCAACATAAGTACGTCTAGATAAAGACATGACCGTTATGGCACTTGGGGCGCTGGGCTGGGTCCTCCGCCAAGTCATCCGTGACAACAAGATGGCTGCTCTGCTGTCTCCCATCACCGCAGCTTGGTGTTGCCTGTGTTTCAGCTTCACAGACATGGACTCTTGCTTTGTGTGTTCTTTTGTGTCCAGCTTGTCTTGTGCACCGCTATGCCTGGGAGGCCCAAACTAGTTGTTATCGTGATGGTTTTTCCACTGTGGTACGTGTACTATCTGTTGTATAATACACTGTGGCTTATTATCCAGACTGCTGTTGGCGGACACTGGCTTTTTCCCAGTTTGGGGCTGGTTGGCAGAATGCTGCTGTGCATGTAGTTCTGCCCTGAAGCAAACTTGCTGGGTCCTGTGCGTACGATCATCGGCATTCAGCATTGCTGGGTGGTTTTTCAAAGTGATTGTATTAATTTACACTCCTGCCAGCAATTACAGGAGTTCCAGTTACTCCACACCTTTTTCAATTTTATCTATTTTCACGTGGATGTAATAGTATCTTGGAATGGTTTTCATTTGTATTTCTCTGCTGACTAATGACATTGGCTACCTTTTCATGTGTAGGTTGACCATTTGGATAGGCTTTCTAAGTCCTTTATTCTTTTTTTAACTGGTTATTCTGCCTTTTTTCTTGCTGATTTATATGCATTCTTATTTATATTGGATGCAAGCTTTTTATTAGAAATATATGGCAAATAGATTCTTCCATTATGGCTTGCCTTCTGCTGTTTTAGTTATATTTTTGGATCACAGTTTTTAATTTTCAGGAAGTCTGATTTATCTGTCTGGTCCTTTACGATTAGTGCTTTTTGCATCTCTCTAAGAACGCCCTCTACTTCTGGGAGAGTCAGTTTTGCTGGAAGGCAAGGAACAGTTGGGGTGTCTCAGAAGCCCTCTGAGAGCTCTTGCTCTAACCTCCCACAGAACTGTGGAGAAAACAGCGTGTTCCATTTTTTGCCTTTGTGAACTGTTATTTGAGCAGAGGACGGCTCAAGACTCCCAAATTGTAATGAAGGGAGATGAAGGGCTGTAACATGTCCATGGCTTTTCCAGATCTCAGTAGCCCGTGGTGGCATGATGGAATTAGAACTGTACTCCCGGGACACTTGCGATGGGCCTCAAGGCTGACTGATGGATCCCAGGACGAGTTGAAAGGGCTCTACAGCCGTGGGGTTGTGTGCGCATGGAAACATGCCTGGAGTTCTGTTTTTAACCTGTAGCTCTGAGAGGATAGAGAACTGAATGTTCTCCTGTCTATAATGCATATTGTTTTGTATCACAAGTGAGAAAGGACTTGCATGGAAATCTGGTCCTGTTATCTGTACAGCTTCTCACAGGCGCAAGTCTGGCAGTTAGCACTCAATTTTTAAATGGTTCAAATCTAGTAACAGCACAGTGTCTTTTTCAGTAATTTTTTGTAAATAGTGGAGAATTCAAAAGGAAGTCACGTTGCTTGAATAGAGAGGTCATCTCCCAAGTTTTTGTTTCTGTTTTTTAATGAATCATTAGGAGGTAAGATGCTGAACTACATAACTGGCATTGTTTCCATCATTGCATTGGGTCCCGGGAACCTTGGAACTCAGGCCCCGGGGGAGGATTTCACAGACCCGACTTCTGCTTCTGACTCCACTGCTGACTGCCTCCTGTCTTTATTTCCCCAGACTCTCATTTTTCTCATCAAATTCCGAGGGGCTTTTTTGGTCATGCTGCATTTATATAAACCATTTTAATTCTGGAAGGATAAGGCATGAAAAAAATGCTTGGATTACTTGTTCTTTTTCAGAGTTTTTTATAAAAAGATCTTCTGAAGTTAACACTGTCCTGCCCGTTGGGCAACCGTGGGGGGGGCGACTCATTGAATCACCGGCACTGGTGAGGGACTTGGCAGACACAGAGCTGAGATTCAGCCTCGGGGCCCAGCCCTGTGCTGTTGGTCTGTTGGAGGGGAGGAGAGAGTCCAGTGTTTTCCATCATTTCCAGCTTCAGAGAGAAGTCTGCTTCCCACTGGAGATGGTTGCATAAATGGAAGCTTAGAAGAAAGTAGAATCAATGTCATTGTTTTATGAGGAAACCAGAAGTGCCCTTGATGGCTGAGCCAGCTCAGATTTGTGGCTGTGCTCATTTAGCTTTGTCATTGTGTGTGTGTGCACGCGCTCTGGAAAGCAGCACTTTGCTTTTATTTGTTGTTGTTGTTGCTGCTGTTGTTTTTAAATAGTGGAATTCATCCATATCTTCTCGGTGCCCTTGTCCAGAAGATCATCAATGAGAGAATGGCCAGAATTGCACTGGGCATCTTTAGATGCTTAATAAATATTGATTGTGTTGACTTAAGATTTAAAACTGCACTGGTTCCCTTTAAGAGAAACGTCAGCCAAGTCACATCAGGCTTAATGTTCCCCGGAGAGACTTCAGGCAGAATGTACATTGAGGGATATTTGTGTGTTGGAAGAACTGACCACCCGAGGAAGAGGATGAAAGCATGGTCTCACTTTTGTTATGCTGAGAAGTCAGAAGCAGTTTCTTCTTTAAAACTATTCCCACTGTTTGAACATCTTCCACCTTGTAGAATACCAAAGATACTGTCAAATCCTTGTGTCCACAGTGAGCACCAAACAGCACATCCTCGGAAGGCAGTGGAGTTGGTTGGCTGCTTCGGGGCCATGGTCTGACTCCCCTGCCCTGCTGCTCTGCACCCCAGCCCCCCGAGGCCAGGGGAGTATCTGGCGCCAAGTACTTAGGCGTGTGCATCTCTCGTATCGCTCGGTTCTGTGACTCTGGGCTGTAGGCCCCTGCTTCCTGTCAGTGTGTGGAGGTACCTGTAGAGTGGGGACAGGTGAAATGTCAGGGTCTTGTCTGTCTTCTTGGGAACGAACTTATAGTCATCCCCGAGGAGCCTGTTAAAAACACACTGACACATATATTGTGCCTTTAGTGTTCCCTTGGTTTTTAAAAATTACCTCAGTAATCTGTGCTTGTTATTAGAACATGTCAGTCACTTCAGAGGAATGGAAAGTAAAATTTAGTCTCTCCCTTCCCGCCTTCGATTCTGCCTCCACCCTCCATCTAACCAGTGTTGACATCTGATGTGGATCTCTCAGTTTTTTTCTGAATATACAGAAACTTACATACCAGGTTGGCAGGGTAGGGCCGGTGAAGAGCGGTAGTACTTGTTTATTTAAAAAGCAGAATTGTAAAACAGACTGTTCTGTTACTTTGGTTTCTCCCCCCGACTTAGTAGCATATTCTGGACATCTTCCCAAAGGAAAGTGGGTGTTAGTGGAGGGGGAAGACTAGGAAAGCATCTGACTCTGGGAAGAGTGCTGCGGCCTTCAGGGAGAGGATGGGCTGGGAAAAGACTGGGAAGGACGGGCTGTCCTGGGGAAGCCCCAGTGGCTGCCCTTTAAATGCACTCGTGGCAAAGTGATATTCATGTCCCACCTTCAAGGCCCTGGTGTAACCACTGTCGGGGGGGTGTGCGAGTGGATCTTTACCTCTTACACTAGGGCGCTGTGTTCTATAAGGAAGGAGCAGCTAGGGAGCCTGTGCTAGGAGATCCAGTAATCAGAGGGCAGCTGGCGGCGCACTTTGGTGAATTAGGTCACCTCAAGGGTAAAGAGTGATTATTCCTTGCTGCCAGCATTTCCCAGTCTGGCAGTAGGGGTTCGGGGCTGAACGTTGTTGCCACTTTGGCTTCTCTGTGTTACTTCGTGTCAGATTTATTTAGGGTCTAAGGTTCCTTCCTGCAGTCCAAGGTGGGCTTGGGGTGTCTGTCGGGAATGGGGAGCAGCCACTAGCGCATGCATCCCCTGCCTGGTATCTGGTTCTCCAGGGGCCCTGGCGGTTGTCCCAGCCCATTTGGAAGGGGAAATGTGGCCTGAGCTTTATGGCAGCAAAGTGCAGTTGCCCGGGCTGGTTAGCTCCTTAGTTCGGACAGGCTGCTAATGAGTGCGAGGTCACAGTCACGGCCCTGTTCACAGAGAGCTGAAGACAGTCTTCCACATTTTGTCACAGACTGTTTTGTATTGCGAACTGACAAATCAATGTCTTCTCCCCCTGGTCTCCCCATCTTGGGGAAGATGGGGAAGGAAGTCCTCTTGTTTTACAAGGGAAACGGGAAGTTCAATATTTGAAGTACCTTGTACAGCCTTTCCTGGGAAAGCGTTATCTCTGATGGTTCCAAACAAGTGTCATGGAGGAACTGTCAGCCCTAATGGATGTGTTTTTCTTCCCGACCCCTCTTTCTAGAACCCACACAGCAGTTAAAATAGCTCCAAGATACAGTGCGCCTGTAATCCACGTCCTGGACGCGTCCAAGAGTGTAGTGGTGGTAAGTGTGGGGCCTTGCATCACTTTAGATATTTCGTAAGGAGAGGAGAAGATGCAGAGTTCAGGATATTTCCCAAGATGATCTTATTCTTCTTCTTCTTGTTCTTCTTCTTCTTTTTTAAGATTTTATTTACTTATTTGACAGAGATCACAAGTAGGCAGAGAGGCAAGCAGAGAGAGAGAAGGAAGCAGGCTCCCTGCTGAGCAGAGAGCCCGATGTGGGGATCCATCCCAGGACCCTGGGACCGTGACCTGAGGCGAAGGCAGAGGCTTAACCCACTGAGCTACCCAGGCACCCCCCAAGATCTTCTTTTATTTTTGTGCAAGTCTACTAAAAAATGTGGAAGAAAGCCTATGGCTTGTCATAGTGTCATTGTGGGGGTCTGTATTGCCAGAAGGGGGTGGCCAGGTGAGGAGTCCTGAGCTGGCCGCAGAACGCTGGTCTGAGTACCATGGAACCAAGACGCTTGCAGCCTTGACACCAGCCTGGAGGGAGAGAGGTTTCAGCCATTTGCATGCACTTACAAACATGAATATATACCATCTTAACTTCAAGCCAGAGCTAAAAGCAATGTGGATTAAAAAAAAAAGATCTATGTCCAGCTAAAAAGACTTTGCTAATGCAGCAAGGGCCGGACCAGAAGCCAGATGAGGTGTGGGCACCAGTACTCTCTCTGGTCAGGCCAGCTGGATGGCCAGCAGTGGTTAGCTTTTCTCAAATACAGAGAGATGGCCACCTTCTGGAATTACTCAGACTCAAGTCTTTTGATCCAACCGCAGTGGGCATGGCCCAGGCCCGTGGTCTGGACTTGAATACTTGGAAGATTGTGAAATGTGGCAACTAGGTAGAGCTTTAAGACTTCAGGATGCTCCTGCTTTCTTTCTTTCTAAATAAAAGCCAGGATGCCAATACTTAGTTATTTCTAAATTATAAACTATATTTTCAACTTCTTCCCTCTCAATGTGCTGTTATTGTTACAAAAAATAAAGAATAAAAGCATAAAACATGTCTGAATGGTTAGCCTGGAAACCCACGACGAGCTCTGATTTTGTGGTGGAAAGATCTCAAAGATACAGCCCGTATAATGGGCATGAGCTTGTTTCCACCAAGCAAGTCAGACTGAGCAGGGAGGGTCTTGTCCCTCTGGCTCTGGGAGCTGGGGCCGCCTGGGATGTGGACGGTGCCTGCAGATCGGTGTGCTCCGTCTTCCCAGTGGGAGCCATGTCAGAGTCCTGTTAAAAGTTCTTCAGGTGTTTGGAAAATCAGGGTTTTGCTTTCTCAGAGTCTGAAATCTAGTGGAATGCAGTATTTTAGGCACTATTTTAAATAATATTTAAAAATACCAGTTCTGTGTACTTTGGGGAGCTCAAGGGTAGGCATCTCTTCCCGTCTTCGTTAGCTCTGCTGGCTTTCCTAAGTGAAGACTCCGTTGAGCGAAGGTGGATGGAAGCCCAGGAAGTACTTTGTGGGGCGAATACCGTGCAGGAGCCTTTTGTTAGGCTTGTTGCAATGCTCCTCTCTGATTAGGTTCCTTGAAGTGTTTTGGCTTTACAATAACTCTTCAGGGATTGGACTGCTATGAGAGATACTTGGAAAATTCACGTAGATGTGTAGACATTTCAAGCCAGTGGGCTCCTCAGCCATCGTCCAGTCTAATGTGGTCAGTTTCACATAATGATACTCACCTTCCAGGCCCTTGTGTTGGAGAATCCAGCTGGAGGCTGAGAGATGATGGGGCCGTGCAGGGTTTTGAACTGATGGTTGCCAGCAGCTTTTTCTTCTTTCTTGACAGTGGTATTTTGAGTTTTGCTGGGAGCTGTTCTCTCATCACCTTGATAATCCCAGTCATAGACAGGATTTAGCTCATCCTAGTTTTATAATTGACTGAGTTGCCTCCCATTTCTCAGATGATGGGTTTCCTTTCTTTTCCTAGTAGAAGCTCATAGTTGACCTTGGACATGAGTCTCATTCCTTCAGCAGACCTTTAGTAAGGAGGCACCTTGTCTGTGCCAGGCATAGAGCTAGAAACCGGGGACACGAAGGCAGTTAAGGTGCAGTCGCGCTCTCCAAGGGCTTGTCCACTTGCCTCCAAGTGGATACGCAGACAGATACTAACAGCCTGTGGGAAATGCAGTGAGGGAGAGATGCACCAAGTACCTTTGAAACACAGAACGGTACCTAACTAGGGTGTTGTGTGGGTCCCTGGGACACCCTCAGTTTCAGTGATGTGCTTGAAGGACTCCCCGAACTCAGAAACACCGTTCTACTCACAGTCACACTGTATTGCTGCCAAAGGATACAGATTAAAATCAGCAGAGGCGAATGATAAAAAGGGTAGCATCCAGGAAAGGCCAGGCACCAGCTTCCAGGTGTTCCCCCCACCCCGCCATCTCCCGCCCTTGTGGAATCCTACGGACAGTGCTTAATCCTTCCACAAGTGACGTGGGATTCCACAGGCAGCACATTGCTGACTAGGGAAGCTCAGCCAAGCCCTGGTGTCCGCAGCTTCTCCTGGGAGTCAGTCCTATAGGAATGGAATGCGAAGCACCTGACTGTTCTTACTTACTCCAGAGTCAGACAGATACAACATGAGCCAAGTCTCCCCCCCAAATCACGTGGTTAGCAGAAACTACCCTGGGTGGTCCAGGGCTCCAGGTGGATGAAGAGTCTTAGGCAGGATATTGCCAGGGCTTCGAGCTGATCTCTCAGGAGCCACCAAGAGCCACCTGTTTCTCTGGAATGTGTGACAGTTGGACATCCTCGGTCCACTGAGCTAGTCCTCAACTGCGCACCCCCTGGCAGGAATTAGCAAAGCTGGCGAAGGGAGAGGGAATGACGAGAATGAGGGAAGACTTCCTGGAGGAGGCATCATCAGAACTGACCGGTGTTGCTCCTGTTTCCTTTGTCTCCTTTTGCTCCTCTGTGGTTCTTGGACGTCGATCTTGCGTGTTCAGTGCTCGCAACTATTAGATGAGAATCTAAAGGATGAATATTTTGAGGAGATCATGGAGGAATATGAAGATATTAGACAGGACCATTACGAGTCTCTCAAGGTGAGTGACAAAAACACTGCTAGTTTGGGCATTAAAATGATCCTGCATTTTTTAATGTGACTTTATTGTTTTAAGGAGGGCAAAGATTTAGGATCATTTTAGAGATGCCCTGTTTCCTAGTTCAAATTGGAATTCTCTGGTGTTTAAGGTCCCAGTAATTTGGGGTTATACTAAAAGTAATTTCATTCATTCCACCAAACATTTATTGGGTACACAGTAGCTGTTAGGTGCTGGGCCAGATAGCGGAGTTATGAGAATGAATAAAACATACCCAGCAGGAAAACAGGAACTGAAACATTATATAGAAACGACCCTCCTGGATCCCTGTTCTTGAAATAGTGGAAGAAAATGAAGACATCAGATAGGACCGTTGTCACCTTTCTCCCTCCTGCTTAGTGCAGACTGAGCAGAGCAGTTGTTACGAGAACTGTCCCTCTCTAGATAAGCTTCAGGGAATCATTGGAAAGCAGACATAATCACTTTTTAGAAGTCGCTGGGATATTTCTTTCCAGTTTATCTGCCTGTTGGACCTTGTCTGTGGGGGGGCGCCCTTTGGGGGTGGCTAGGTGAGTGAAAGGAGACAACAAACAGTATGAAAATAGGTGTTTCTGAGGTGTTGACTAGCCCAAGATACTGTGCTTGGCTTTCTGTCTCCCCTTAGGTCTGCCTGCGGTTGACCGTTTCTTGGCTCTGCCTTCTGGTCCGAGGGCTGGCCGATGGCAGGCCGGTTAGCCCTGGCCTCGGGTGTTCTAAAAGGACAGGCAGGACACCACTCTGTTGCTGTATGGTTACTGCACGGTTAAGGGATCTACATATCAATAATTAATGGATTTTTACTGACTCTTTACTCTCTGTTGTTCTGGTGCTAATGGGAAGCCATGTTGGGTGGAAAAGGAAGAGCTTTTTAGGATATGAATTTTCAGTAATAAAAGAATTTGTGGGTTTTTGGTTGTTGTTTTTTTTTTTTACAGAAGTCCCATACTAGCCTTTGGGATGCACTTTAGTAGTATCCGTTGAAAAGCTAAGAGTATCTGACTAAAATAACTTTTCTCTTTTTCATAGGAAAGAAGATACTTAACCTTAAGTCAAGCTAGGAAAAACGGTTTCCATATTGACTGGCTGTCAGAGCCCCCTCCAGGTCTGTCTGGCTGTCAGTTAGAGAAAGGCTGTGTGATAATGAGAGCTGGAGAGGTGTTTGTATTTACTTGGCTACAGAAGCCAATGGGCAACTAGAGACTCTTAATTGTGTCTAATAATAGTGACAAAGGACAATGATGATTGAAAAGATAAGTAAATAGGTACCATTTATGGAGGACCAGACTGTGTCCTGAGACTGGGCAGCTCTGAGTGCTTGACACAACTGTGTGGTGAACGTGCTGTCGTCCCCACTCGCATGTGAAGACCCTGAGTTTCGGGTCAAGAGCTCGAAAGGTTTCTGGGGTTCTCTCTCTGGTCTGTCTTCTGACTCACACTCTTTCTTCTGTGTGGGGCTCAAGGAGCCCCTGCACAGCTTGATGTAAGTTCTGGAGACCTGCCTGGGTGGTGCTGTCGCTGAGTGGCCTGGGTCGCAGGGCAGGCCCAAGTGTAGACATGGAGTGTCTGAGATTGAAGATGCCCTCACCCTGAGGAGACTTTTAGAACATCCCCAGCAAAGCAAGAGCTCCTATCTCTTGTTCACCCTCTCCTTTTCTCTCTCTGAATGCTTCCTTCTATGTCTTTGGAGGTTTTTTTCCCCTTTCTTATTTCCAGCCACGTCTCTTGCCTTATGGAGGTGTTCATGAGGGAATAAAACATGGAAGATGTTTGACATGCTTAGAGAGGCATGAGGTACAAATGCAGAACTGAGACCGGGTAAATAGGGGTTGTATTACTTGAATCCGTATTTCCAAGGTAATACCTCAAACCATGTCTCCTTGTTCACAGCATCTGTGTTGCGCATATGCTCGGCAGAGTGGAGATCGTTAAATTGGAAATGTGCATGAGACTGGTTCTGATTTCAGTCCCGCTGAGTTCAGTGTGGTTGAGTAGGAGGAATGCTGCATCGGGAGTCAGGAGGTCCGGGTTCCACTCCCAGTTTGGCTCCTGGCTCTGAATCACTGAATGACCTTGAGCGTCTCACGTCTGTGGTTCACAGTTTCTAACATGTAGAAGGGAGTTACCCTGTGGAAGGTTGTGAGGATAAAAGAAGTTCAACTTTTGAAAAATGTAAATCACTGTATAGTCCAGCTGTTAATTTCCCTTTACCTTTCGCTTTAAAGTTAGAAAAACATCACAAGGGAAAGTCCCAAACATTCAGCAAGATTCAATGGAGACAATCCTGTGAAGGCAGTGATGGTGATACTTTTTGAATGGCCCTCTGTCCCCAGGGTGGGGCTGCTGTGGGGCCCTGTACCTACGGCTTCAGAAGGGCTGAGACCCTGAGGTACAACCCACAGAGATGTTTCTGAGGACAACCCAGTCTTCTAGTAGTCGCAGGAAGTCACTAAAGGGAGAAAGAAGGGCTCTTCTCTCAAGGTCCTTCATGGTAAAATTCCAGAATAGCGTCCTGCAATGACTACAAGGCAAGAGGGAGCATTCATCCAGAGGAAACCTGTAGTTTCTTCTTAATGGTCCGACACATCAATACAGTAGAATATTATGAAGAAGAGATTGTTCTGAATAGGAAAATGATGACCAGCAACAAATGAGAAAGAGCTCCCGTGAGCATGTATGGAAAGATAGAGGTTTCCAGGCAGAAGTAAGAAGCAGCTCTACTTTCCCTGTACTTTTCTCCCTCACGTCTACCTCTGACTATGTGGTAACACAAAAATACCCTTGAGGCTCTGGTGTTAGCCCGGAGCACCTGAGATGAGTAGGAGACTGGAATTTCTCTGATCCCTGTTTATAGAGCAGGGAACTGAGGACACAGGGGCCAGGAAGCTGGTGGTGTGGTGGTGACATCTGACAATGGCCCGACCCCCTGCAGGGTTGGCGGTGGGGTGCAGGAATGCCGCCCTGGTGTCTCAGGAAACCCCGGGACACCGTCTTTCTCCAAATTCTTTGTCATTAACTCACTTATGGTCTATTTTAGACTTGCAGGGAGCCGTAAAGAACAATATGTTGAAGATTCATGTATACCCACTAGCCACCTAAGAAATAACCTGGTGTAGGGGCGCCTGGGTGACTCAGTCAGTTAAGCCTCTGCCTTCGGCTCAGGTCATGATCCCAGGGTTCTGGGATCAAGTCCTACATAGGGCATTCTGCTCAGCGGGGAGTCTGTTTCTCCATCTGCTGGCTACTCCCCCTGTTTGTGCTTTCTCTCTCTCTGACAAATAAAATTTTTAAGAAAAAAAAGTAGGGGCGCCTTGGTGGCTCAGTGGGTTGAGCCTCTGCCTTCGGCTTGGGTCATGATCTCAGGGTCCTGGAATCGAGCCCCACATCCGGCTCTTTGCTCGGCAAGGAGTCTGCTTCCCCAACCCACCCCCCGCCTGCCTCTCTGCCTACTTGTGATCTCTCTCTTTCTCTGTCAAATAAATAAAATCTTAAAAAAAAAAAAATAACCTGGTGCCCATTTAAAAAATAGGAAAAAAAAAACAAAAAGTAGCACATACATAGTGGGAGTCGCCCTTGTGCTCCTCCCTCCCCTGAAGGATCCTGAATTTGATGCCTTGTTTCCATGCATTTCCTTATATTTTGCCTGCATACGTATGTAGCAGTGGGCAGTAGAGAGGATTGATTCACATTTCTAACATTTTTCTAAGTGGGTTACTGCGTGTGTCTTTTTACGGTGGCATTCATTGTAGTATTGTCTTCATTTGTGCAAGCGAAGAGAAACCCAGGTTTTTTCTCTTGGACTGAAGGGCTGAGGGAAGAATTTCCAAGGGCAGTGTAGACAGCTCCCCGGGAAGACTGGTTTGATTTAAGATTTGCTGTGGAGTTACTCCTTCTCCATAGGAGACTTTGTCTGAACTTTCTCTGAACTTTCTCAGGAACTTTCTCTGAAAGTTCCGCTGTTTGTAAAACAAGTCCTATAGGTAGCAGGCGACAGGAGGGAGGGGCATGGGGAAGTCCCAGAGCAGGGAAGAGCCAGCCGGGGAGGCGTGCATGCAGCCGGTGGCTATGTGTGCTGGGCGCTCAGCCCCAGGTTCCGGCATCATCCTTGACATCAGGACTTCTCTTTACAGTGAAGCCCACATTTCTTGGGACCCGGGTCTTCGAAGACTATGACCTGCGGAAGCTGGTGGCCTACATTGACTGGAAACCTTTCTTTGATGTCTGGCAGCTCCGGGGCAAGTACCCGAATCGAAGCTTCCCCAAGATATTTAAGGACAAAACTGTAGGTTAGTTCAGGAAGCCCTTCCTTTCTGCTCTGCTGTTCAGATGTAGTGTTGGGACTTTGAGGATGAGAAGGGGAGGCAAGCAGAGGCTATGGATTCTGTCAGATATAGTTTATGGTTATAATTTAACACATAACATAGGCTGTCGTTTACCTGTTCTTCCGTGGTTTTAAACTGCTAGTTTGGTCCATACTTATGGGATAATTGGGCATTTTGTTGATCTGTTCTTTGATAAACGCTTATTGATGTCAGTTTCGAAGCAGGCTCTGTGTGAGCAGGGCCTTGGTGATTAATAGAAGGTAATGGGAGTACCCTTGCTCTCCAGTGTGTGGCTCAGAGCTGGTATGGCCACCACCAATGGGCAGTTCCTGCACAGCCCGCCACGCTCCTGCCATGGGGCCGAGTCCAGGGCATTTGTGGACACAAGACAACGAGGCCTCAGACTGGGGTGTTAGGGGAGGCTTCCTGGGGGAAGTGGTATGTGAAGTGCTTTTTGAAAATGAAGTGGGAGGGACTGTGACTAGGGGTGTGAGATGTCCCTGGAGAAAAGGGACCTGAGCAGAGGAGACAGGATGGGAAAGCACAGTCACGTGTGTCCGTTGGGGGAAATGCCAGGAGTCCATTGTGCCTCGAGCACTGGTGGAGGGAGGGGGTGAGAGGCTAGAGACGTGGGTGAGCTGGTAAACCACTGGCCGCATTTCTCCGGCCCACCCCCATCCCCAGAATCTACCCCCAGAGGCATGGGGTCACCATGCCAAGTTGCTCAGAGGATTAGGAGAGAGCCAGAGGAGAGCAAGGTGGAGGGGTATCCTGCTAGGAGGATGGGGTTAGGGCCGAGAAGAGCCTGGCACAGGACAGCCACCTGAGTGCAGCCCTGGAAGCACTGCCGAGGGGCTTGGGCCCACATTTTCCTCCTCCACCTGTTCCACGACCCCAGAGGCCACTTTGAGGTCCCTGGAGTGATGAGTGCACAAGGAAGATCGGTGATGGAAGGATCTGGCTGGCTTCACTTGCTGGGGGGGGTTCCAGGTTGGGCTCTCTGCCCTTTGTAGAACTGAGGCAATTAGGGGCACTGCAGTCAGCCCAAACCGCCAACCCCAGCCACGGACAAGCAGCAGTGAAATATTTGGGGGGAAGGGGGAGAGTGGGAGAAGATGGCTGAGGAGGAGGAGTGGCTTTAAAAAGAAATCCTTTTTTGCTGGCTCTCATTGGCATTTTTAAGTGAATTCTCACCATGTTCTCCTAATAGGTGAAGAGGCCAAAAAAGTCTATGATGATGCCCAGAACATGCTGGAAGTGCTGATCGATCAGAAGAAGCTCCGAGCCAGGGGCGTGGTGGGGTTCTGGCCGGCACAGAGCGTGGAAGACGACATCCACCTGTATGCAGAGGATGCCACGCCTCAGGCTGCAGAGCCCATAGCCACCTTCCACGGGCTAAGGCAGCAGGTATGGGGAGCCATGGGCTGCTGAAAAAACCATCAGTAGCAATTACATAAGCCTGGGCTGTGTCTGCATGATAGGTCTGTACTGCCTAACCCCGGAGGACCACTCACAGGCATTTGTGAGGACGGTGGTGAGAAGGAGCAGGTGTAGGTTGAGAGGCTGACCCCTTGCACCAGGAGGAAGGGGTGTTCGAGGTGGTGTTGGACAGGCCGATGGTACACGCTGTTGCTGCCTTGGTGCTTACACACAGATGGACATATCCTTAATTAAAAACATCGGTTTGTGTGCATGCATATTATTAAAATAGGCCAGTGGCTCCCTATCTCAAGGCGAAGACAGGCAGGGACACACGTTTGCTGAATGTCTGTGAGGGGCCAGGTGCTTAGCTGGGTGCTGACCAGACCGTCGTCCTTCATTTTCATGCTGCCTTGCCGTAGACAGTTTACATCTCCATTCCACAGGGGTGGGGGAGCAAGGCTCATGGAAATGGTGCTACATCCCCAGCCTCAAAGAGGGGAGCACAGCTCGTCATACCTGGCAGCTGTTCCTTCATCGCGCTGGCCTCCCTCAGTGTGGTGCGAACCGGCATTTCTGAACGCGGCTGCCTCTGCTGTGTCCCCACCTGGGAGAGTGCAAATACCGTGCGCATGTCCCTGTGGCTGCGAGGAGAAATAGCTGTCCTCCAGAATTGGAGCCGGAACTCACCAAAGCCATTAACAAAGGGTTGCAGTAAATCATCCTGCAGAGTTCCACTGCTGTTTTCGGTCATTCAGAAGTGATAGTGTTGTTTTTTTTAATCATAAGCACCACATAATTCATAGTGACGGGTGGTTTCACTATAACAGCATCTGATTCTGTAGTTTGGGACGTTGCTACCATAATAAGGTCGGGGAGGGGAGCTCCATCACTCCTGCCTACACCCAGGCTCCGACACCACAGAACACAGGCCACCGGCTCTAGTTTCTGCCCCTCTGTTTCCGTCCCTCCTCACTAGTCAGCTGGTGACTTTGCTCCTGCAGGTGTAACTCGGGTCACAAACCTCTGCCCTGGCCAGGTTTTTACATCCAGTGCCAGTAGTGACCAGGCAGGCTATGGCAGGCTGTGTGAGGGCAGTTAATGGAAAGACTTCTCCATGTGCATATGTTACACGTTCAGATAACTCACTGAGCTTTCTCCCAGTGTTCCGGAAGATTCTGGCTGCAGCCGCTTACTGCCTTGAGAGGCTTCTGTCTCGGTGACTGTAGTGACTGTCTCTTCAGTGCTGTGGTGCTCTGTGACCTGTCTCTCCTTTTGGTGCCAGGAAGCTCTGTCTCCCTCTGGCTTCTGTTAGCGAAGAATGGTTGGTGGACAGAGTGCAGCTGAAAGCCACTCCTCCCCGCGTAGTGGTCTCTGTGCTCTGTGACATTTCTGGGGGCCGTGATCAAACACCTTCTGGCTGTGTAACCATTTCTGCCCAGTTGGTTCAGCTGTGCTTGTTTCCAGAGCCGGCAAGCAAATGATAGCTCTAAAGCCTCTGGTGTGCCATTCATTTATTGATCAGTCTTAGGTGCCATACAGTAGTCAAGAGCGTGGGTTGTGGCATCAGACCCCTGACCTACCACCGGCAAGCTCTGTCTGATTTCCTGTCTGAAATGGGCCTGATGGTATCACTTCCTTACTTCACATGGTGGTTGGCAGCATGAAATTAGCGAATTCATGTGCAGCACCAAGAATAGTGCCTGACGTGCAATAAGCACTTAGTACATACTAGTTACTGGCTGTTCATCTTCCCAGCAGGTATGTCTTGGTTGTGAAATATGTATATGACCTTATCTGCCCGCTTGGTGGCAGGAGGCAGTCTGTCACCATTTGGGCATGAGAAACAGGCAAGGATGGGCACCTGGCCTGGAGGAGAGGCTCCCGAAGCTAGGCTTCTGAATTCTGGGTTGCCCGAGCCACCACCGTGGCTGGCAGCACGGGGTCCTGGGCTGCTGACCGGACGTCTGCTGAACTGCGTCTGCTGATGCGAACTAGAGGCTTATCATTTAGTAGATCCCTTTTGGATGTAACTTTCAGATTTAATGTTGATCTTGAATTGAAAACACCTTCGGGGAAAATTTATTTTAGAGGAATGCTTAGGGTTCTGGTTGCTAGCACAGTGCCTGGAGACATGCGGTAAACGTGGGAAGGAGCAAACTCGGGGGTTTCTTGACTGACATGTCACGTCACGTCATGTCATGTATTTTTTTAGAATCTTATCTCTCTTGTTGATTCAACAAATATTTATTGAATACTTGCTACATATCCGGCCCTCTGCTAAGTGCTGGGGATATAACAGCAATCAAACAGACCTCCCTGTGCGAAGCTTAGATCTGTCTGCTGAGAGTAGATTGCTGTCTGTTGCACGTTGCTCCCACATCCGCGCTGACGGTCCATCTGTCTGTCTGTTGGGTTTGAAGGCCGAGAAGGACTCCGCCAGCACGGACGCGTACCACTGCCTCTCAGACTTCATCGCTCCGCTGCATTCCGGTGTCCGCGACTATCTGGGCCTGTTTGCCGTCGCCTGCTTCGGCGTGGAGGAGCTGAGCAGGGCCTATGAGCAGGAGTGTGACGACTACAGCAGCATCATGGTCAAGGCTCTGGGAGACCGACTGGCAGAGGTGCAGCGGTGGTGCTGGGCACAGGATGGGGAGTGCTACGGGGCCAGGTGCTGGGCAGCCCTTGGCATCCACGTCCTGCTGTTTCGTTTTTACCGAGTCAGATGAGGCTGGCATTAGCATCCCATGCAATTTTATTTTATTTTAATTTTTTTATTATTTTTAAAATTTATTTTATTTTTTCAGTGTTCCAAGATTCATTGTTTATGCACCACACCCAGTCACATGCAACTTTAAATCTGCTTTTCTCGATGGCTCTCACACATCATGTTTTGGGCAAAGGGACACCTCCAGCAGTGCCACAGTTCCTAGCTGTCCTTAGAACCACGGTGTCTTCCCTGTAGTTGTGATGTCTCCCTTTGCTTGTTGTGACGTCCTCATGAGGTGCCTGAGAAATGCAGGACAGATTTCTGTGCCAGGGCTCCTCGTTCTCCTGTTGTGATGCACCGTAGATTCCTCATCTTTCTGTGCATGGCCGGGGTCCCCTCTCCCTTTTCCCAAGGCTGGCAGAGGAGGTAATGGCAGCTGGAATGGTCCCTGTGTCTCCTCCTGGCCCCTGTCAGGGAAATGTTTTAGTTCAGGGCCCTCGAATCCCCCAGGTCCTTGAAGAGGAGACGTCAGAGCCCAGGCAGAGAGCCGCTAAGGGAGCGACAGGCAAGCTGGGAATCCTGTCCCGCCCCTCTCGCCCGGTTCCTCCTGCTTGCAGTGCAGGCGAGGGGGGGCGCCCTGGTGGGCTTTGAGGACAGGTGGGCTGGGGGGCCGGGAGCTCCTACCTCACCCGTACACGCCTGGTTCCCTGCTGCAGGCCTTCGCGGAGGAGTTGCACGAGCGGGTCCGCAGGGAGCTGTGGGCCTACTGCCGCTGCGAGCAGCTGGATGTGGCCGACCTGCGGCGGCTGCGCTACGAGGGCATCCGGCCGGCCCCCGGCTACCCCAGCCAGCCTGACCACAGCGAGAAGCTCACCATGTGGAAGCTGGCCGATGTGGAGCGGTGCACGGGTGCGTGCGGGGACTGGGGGGCGCCCTCCCACTCTGTGCTGGTCACGGGTGTGCTCCTGTCACAGCAGCACACATGGGGCCACATGTGTCAACACGTGGAAGGGCTCACAATGAAATCCCACCCTTTCTCACATCTGGGTGCTGATCACACTATTTTACATCCACATTATTGAATAGTCATCCCACGCCCCCACTTTTAGATTGATCGACTTCCATTACTTTCTCTTAACCTGTAACATGAGAATTCAGCTTATCACACTGCCCGCCCATCTCCTGCCGTGATTCCCCACTATAGGGCTTGTCACTGCTTCTCACCTCCCCATTAGTGACCTTCATAGCCTTCAGTGGTTCGCGTCACTTCCTCCTCCCGTCGCTCCCAGACTGTGTGTCCGGACCCGGCTCCTGCTCCTCACCTCTTCTCTTCCTTCTCCTGGCTTTTACCCTTTATTAACACGGTTAGCAGTGTCCGTGAGTGAATCAGAAGCGTGCCGTCAGTGTCGACCAGGTGAAGGGGACTTGGGTTCTGGTGAGGGACTGAGGCATTTGGGTATACACTGGCAGGAATGGCGTGGACTCCCGGAACCACAAGATACCGATTCGAGTCCTTCTCTGCTATAAGCTACCTGGTGCTCTCTGGCAGTGTTTAAGTTTCATGCTTGTCTGTTCCTTGTCCATAAGATGAGTGGCTTAGATGGGACAGCCTGGGACTCCCTCTGAGTACTGCTGTGGGCTCGTTCTCAGGGCCCGACTGTGGGTCATCCCAAGGGGCAGGAGCCTGGGGTCCACATGGTGGCTTCCCCTCAGGGCTGGCGCTCCTTCTTGGAGAGGCCCAGGCTTAGGAGCAAGAGGAGGCCTCTGTCTCTGATAGTGGAGGACTGGTGGTAGGAGGGGTACAGACAGTCTTTTCCAGGCCTGTCCCCTTGAGTTAGAGGAGACTGGCCAGAATTTCATGCTGTGTCATGTGTCCACCTTGAAGGCATGAGCTTACTTTCCTTCACCTGTTCCTTCCTCAACAAGGGTTAATTGGGTGCTGCCAACCGCCAGGTCCTATGCTAGGCACTGGAGAAATCAGCATTTTCCCCCCTGTGTCGCTTTCCCCAGGCATTAGGTTAACGGAATCCCTAGCGATGGCACCTGCTTCAGCAGTATCCGGCCTTTACTTCTCTAATTTGAAGTCCAAATACTTTTCAGTGGGGAAAATTTCCAAAGATCAGGTAAGTTAGCTGTTTCATTGTGTATGGCTTCCCTAGATGCCTTGTCTTAAATGGAACCAAAGAACCTATTTTATTTTACATGTGAATGAGAATAAAAAGGAAGGGAAAGTGTGACAAAATTTACCCCAGTTAATGTCTTCATTTGGTATCAGCTCGTTACCCAGATCCTCGTCCTCCCATCTACGCACCTACGCCCCCAATGCTCACGCACTCCAGCCTGCATCTCAGCACCAAAGACTTACTGTGTGTTGTTTCGTGCCCAGAGAATAAGGCGATTGGTGACTAGACAAATAGCCATCTCCATCTAGCTTAGTAGATTGCTGTAAGACAAGACATGAAAGGCATTTCACGTTTCCTAGCAAAGCCTGTGTCCACTTCAGAAAGTCTTAACATTTGGGTTAACATTAACATTGGGTGCTGCTTTTAATCTTTTACAGATTGAGGATTATGCTCTGCGGAAGAACATGTCTGTGGCTGAAGTTGAGAAATGGCTGGGACCCATTTTGGGATACGACACAGAGTAACTTTTTTTTTTTTTAATCCTTTTCTCTGCTTGAGGATCCTCAAGGAAGCATAGTGTAGAGTGCCTTTAAAATGCATGGCAGCAGCAGACCAGCCCGGCTGCCCCTGGGTGACATTCGTTCTGCTTCAGGCTTTGGAAGACCGTTTGGTGGATGGAACCTCCCTGTGTCCTTGGAAAGCAAGTGGCTCCTTTCTAGGGGACCTTGAACGGAGAGCAGCATGCACAGCTCTGGGGGTTTTCCTGGTCCCTCTGGACTGGACAGGCTGGAGATAGAGGTCTTTTGCATTTCAAAGCAAGTCACCTTGCTTTTTTCATTTTTACTTTGCGTCTAGGGGGCCACTTGTTATCTTTTTTCTTTTTCTTTCTCTTGCTCTCTTAGAAAAAGGCCCAAGATTTAGCTGAATAGAGAAATGTATGGGAAAAATGTGACCCCTGGCAAAATCACACTGTGTGCAGTGGGGCATTTTAATCTGAATGGTTGCAATAGTAGACTCTGACAGGGAAGAAGGTGTAAGTTTGGTCTCCCTCTGGAAGACCTCATTTTCATTTTCTGAAGTCCTGATTACATGGGTGCAGAAGTCCCTTTGGCAGAAGGCCCACTCTCACCGTTGACTGCTCAGAAATGCTCAGGCTATTCGCCCTAGTGTGGCCAAACACAGTGGTGGTCTCGTAGGATTTCATGTTCCCTGCCCTGATGGGGGAGAAGGAGGTGGGGTGAGGTGGCTCCTCAGCGTGATTAGTGTCTTGTGGCTGTTTTCTGGAATTGAGCAGGCCCTCTGCTAAGCTGGGGTGTCCTGTGCAAAGTTGGACAGATGAGCAGCATGATTCCACTCAACCCCCCCCCCATTTCTGCACCAACCTAGCTGCAGGTTCCCGCAGTGTAGGAACAGCACAGTGATGTGTTCTCGGTTGTTTCGGGGGAAACGGCCAAGAACATGGACTTTGAAGGCAGACCTACCTGGACTCACATTTCATCTTTGCCACTGCCTGTGCGACGCAGGCAAATTGCCTCCACTCTCCAGCACTGTCTTCTCATCTGTTAAAGCAGGGACAGCGATTCCAGTTCCTCTGTCAGGGGCCTGAGGGGCGGGTAGGTGAGGTGAAGCACATAGGGCACGTGGCAGGGGCTCTGCCTTACGGTGGCTCCTACGGGGCTCAGTGGGTAGCACCTCCAAGCACATGGTTAGTCTTCCTGGCAAGGGAATAGACTAACAGGCGAGACGATACCAGGGGATGTAGTTGATAACGACTGGACTGACTGCCCTTGGTGCCCTTTCCTGGGATTAGAGCCCTGTTTACACTGTGACTGGGACAGGGCAGCTGCCTCGGTGTCCTGTGAACCGGCAATACTCACGTTTGGTGTGACAGCCCTCTCCCTTGGCTCTCATAGCTGGCCTTGCTTCCCAGAGCAGTTCTAGCAAGTGTATGTTCAAGTGCATACTTGTTCAAGGGAGAACGTCTTAGGAGAAGGAGAAGCCTCCGCATCTGCGTTGTACCCACGTGGACTTCAGCCGTCACTTGCCCTTGAAGTGAACACAGCCGTGTGCTTCTGTGGGCACCGTTAGTCTGTGCCTGACTGAGAAGGGGACTCAGCTTCCCGAGACACTTAGTTGGAAGACTTACCTTCTGGTCCATAACAGGTGTGTTATTCTTGGTACCTTCCTCTGTGAGAAAGAGTGATCTCCTCCGAATATTTGAATGTATTTCATCAGAATTAGAATTGCTTAGAGTCTCCTGAGGGCACTGAGTACTTACCATCTCTTCCCTCAGCTGGTGATGTGCCAGAATGGCTTCCTTGAATATATCATTCATCTGTTCCCACGAGGGATGCCATTTTTTTTTTCTCCAAAGACAAAAACAGTTCATGCAAGTTTGAGCACCTGCATATTCGTGAAAGAATGTAAAATGCAAATTGAAAACCCTTCCCCTGTACATGTCACACCCTAGGAAGGCAGGTAGGTGGCTGTGCTGAATGCAGGGTCCCTTCTGTGTCGGAGCCTGTCCACGCAGAACCTCTTCTGGTCATCACCATCGATGGCTGTCCCGTGAACCCACTTGCTGTCACCATTTTCACCGAAGATGCCACATTATTTTTCCCTCTAAAGAGCTGCTTGTTCGGGATCTTCCTCTCTCTGCTGCTTGCTGTGCTGTCTGCACTGAGGAGCCTGGTTTGTGGGGTGGTGGGGAGATTGAGTGTAGGACAACCTATTTCTCCTTGGAGATGTTCTCCTCTGTCCTCCCTGCACTCACAGCCAAACTCACATAGAGAACAGTCCACTTTCTTTTTGTTTCTCTTCGGCATACCCTCAACAGATACTGAGTATCTGCTGCTCCTTCTTTCTCTACTGAAGCCAATGAAGTTGGGTTTTTACCTGCCTCTTCTGGCATCAGTGACCCCTCAGAGGTTAAACCCAGTGGCCTCCCAGTGATTGTCATCTTGGCCTTGGACGATACTGACCCACTTCAAAACCCACCTTTCCCTACTTTCCCCTTGGCATCACTCTCTGGTTATCCATACTTTTTTTCTTCCTCTGCCCATTTAAATCCTGGTGTGCTCAACGGCCTGTCATTGGTGACCTCCTTATGACGTGTGGTTTCACTGGGCGATCTCATGGAGTCAGTATTCCCATCTGAGCTCCGTCCTGAAGAGCACAGCATATATCCAAAAGCCCCGAACATACGGACATCTCAGACCCCATGTGTCTCCTCTCATTCCTCTGAAGTTATAAAATTCAATCATGAAGAATGGTGCCACCACTCCAGGACCAAATGTCACAGCCTGTATCATCTTTGGCTTGGACTGTTACAGGGATCTGGAAAGTGAACATAGGAAACACACACTTAGCCTACTTTAGTCGGGATAGCAGTTGAGACACTTTGGGAAGGCAATGCTTAGATGAAGGCCTGACTTGGGACTTGAAGAATAAAGATAAAGCAAGGTAGGAACAAAAAAAGAGCTGTCTGTTTTCATGAACAGGGATATGAAAGGTTGTAAAGGTATTCGGTCTCCCCAAATTGATCTGTAGGTTCAGTGCCATTTCCAACAGAAATTATAGTGAGGCTGTGTTTAGGATGACAAGCAGATAGTTAAATTTATACGGAAAAGCAAAGGATTAAGAATAGCTGAGTGGTTCCAAATATGAAGACAAGGTTACGAGTCAGTAGTTTTGTTGTGTGTGGTGCAGAGGTGGGCATTCCAAGCAGGGCTGTGAAATGGGGAGCCGCAGGATAACCCATGTGTGTGTTGACCTTTATGACATGGTGGAGGTGGCTTGGCACATCCAGGAGGACAGGCAGGGTGACCACACAAGGTGCTGCGATGATGCTTATCTGAAGGAAAAAGGTGAGATCTGGTTTCTGCTGCACGAGTTATCCAACCATCCATTCCAAATATATTAAGGTCTTAAATTAAAAAATATATATGTTTCAATGTTTGCATGGACAAGCCTTAGGGCAGGAAAGAATCCCTCGAGACATAAAGCACTAACCACAAAAAGAAAAGATGGTTACATCAACCGTTTGTTTTGTTTTTTTTTTTTTAAGACTGATGCTAAGCTAATAAACAATTGAAAGGAGCGAAAAGACAAGCCATGACTTGAGATGTTTGTATTACACTTAAACTGACAAAGGATTAGTAAGCAGAACAGATAGAGGGTTCCTATTTAAGAAAAAAAGAAACTGGGCAGAATTAGACCAGAAAAGGCATTTCCCAGAAGAGGAAATACACATGGCTTACAAAAACGTGTTGCACAGCATTGGAGACCAGAAATACGAATGAAGACAACAACGAGATCTCATTTTACACCCATGAGGTTTGAGGAAGTTCAAGAGCCTGACGATATGGGATGCCGAAACAGCTGTGGCCAGTGACCAGGCACCTGTGCTTCAGAAAACTACGGTCCCCCCGCCCCCCCGAGTGGAACTCCTGCAGCGCCTTGGGATCTAGCTTCCAACTCAGACTCCCCCTTGGGGATCTAACAGATTTGCACACCTGCACCTGGAGGTGTGAGCGAGAACGTTGATGGTAACATCTTCATAAGAGTCAAGAACCGAAAAACCCAAAATGTCCATCTGTCTCTAGGAAGATGGATACATAAGTGAGGTATATTCACGCCGAAGGGTATTATTCAGTAGTGGGAATGAATGAATCGCAGCTGTATGGGACAATATGAGTGAATCTCAGGAAATAAGCAACCAAAGCAGATTCCAGAAGACCATGTGCTATGATGCTATTTTTATGGAGCCCCCAAACAAGCAAAACCAAAGAATACACTGCCTAACCATATGTAAACAGTAAAACTGTGTTGTGTTTTTAAAAAAAAGAAAGGTAAAAACAATAAACCAAAATTTAGCAGCAGAATTAACCCTGAGTGGGGAAGCGGAGCAGATTGCAGAGGGATACGTGGGTGGATGCAAGTTATTAGTAATACTCAGTTCTTGGGTTGAATGGTAGGTTTATGTATGCCTTGTAACAGTTTTATGTGTTAAATGTTGTATTTAATGCATGTATTAAGTATATTTTAAATAAAGACAGAATAATAAGTGAAAATCTGAGTTGGTGACTTTGTATATAATGTTGTATATGTGTCAAGTAGATGTTTGTTGGAAAGGAAGGCTGTGTCGACCAGAGCGAACAGTGCAGAGGTGGGAGCAGAGGGGTGCTAAGGGTGGGGGCCGCAGTGCCCCGGGCTGAGGGCCAGCGCAGTTCCTGCCTGTTGCGCTTTGGTGAATGAGTGCACGCAGTACCGCTTGCTATGGCACAGGATGTAGGAGGGGAGAAGAGATGACTTTGGGACAGGTTTGACAAGACTGAATACGGACAGTCAGAAAAGTGACTTTGGAATTTTGGAAGACTGGCCTTAGGATTGGGAGGTCAGATGGAGGTCAGGTCACAAGGGTGGACAGGACAGCTTGTGGAGAGTGTGAGGAGGAGGGAGCCCAAGACAGAGCTGGATTCCAGGAATGGGGTGCGGGGGCAGCTCTCTGGGAGAGTCCACATCCAGAGGCCCAGGAGAAGAGGCATTGCTACGGCATCGTCGGGGGATGTGGGGACCATTGGCAGACCGTGGTGGGCTGAAGGTTGAATGGGTGGTGAAGAAATTGTCTGTTACTTAAAGAACATTTGGTGTTGAGTTTGATTAGTCTGTTACAGATTTTGGATACTAAACCTTTATCATATATGTTATTTGCAAATATCTTCTCCCATTCCGAAGATTGCCTTTTAGTTTTGTTGATTGTTTCCTTGGCTCTGTGGAAGCTTTTTATTTTGCTGTAGTCCCAAAGGTTTGTTTTTGCTTTTGTTTCCCTTACCTCAGGAGATGTAATCCTTAGTAAGAAGTTGCAACGACAGATGTCAAAGAGGTTACTGCCTGTGTTCTTCTCCAGGATTTTGATGGATTCCTGTCTCACATTTAGGTCTTTCACCCATTTTTAATTTATCTTTTTGTGTGTGGTGTGAGAAAGTAATCCCAGTTTCATTCTTTTGCATGTTGCTCTCGAGTTTTCCCAACACCATTTGTTGAAACTCAACACCCAAAAAATAATCCAATCAAGAAATGGGAAGAAGATATGAGTAGATGTTTTTCCAAAGAAGACATCCAGATGGCCAACAGACACATCAAAAGATGTTCAACATCACTTATCCTCAGGGAAATGTAAATCAAAACCACAGTGAGATACCACCTCACACCTGTCACAATGGCTAATATTAACACAGGAAACAGCAGATGTTGGTGAGGATGCACAGAAAGGGCACCCTTTTACACAGTTGGTGGGAATGTAAGCTGGTGCAGCCACTCTGGAAAACAGTATGGAGGTTCCTCAGGAAGTTAAAAGTAGAACTACCCTACAACCCAGCAATTACACTACTGGGTATTTACCCAAAGGTTACAAAAATAATGATTTGAAGGGGCACCTGCACACCATTGTTTGTAGCAGCATTGTTAACAAGAGCCAAACTATGGAAAGAATCCAGATGTCTATTGACAGGTGAGTGAAGAAAGTGTTGTATGTGTACACACACACACACACACACACACACACACACACAGAGGAATATTACTCAGCCATCAAAAAGAATGAAATCTTAACCATTTGCCATGATGTGGATAGAGCTAGAGTGTCGTACACTAAGCAAAATAAGTCAGAGAAAGATGAATACCATATGATTTCACTCATGTGTGGAATTTAAGAAGAAAGAGGTGAACATGTTGGGGGGGAGGAGAGGCAAACCAAGAATCAGACTTTATTATAGAGAATAAACTGAAGGTTGCTGGAGGAGAGATGGGTGGGGGGATGGGTTAAGTGGGTGATGGATATTAAGGAGGGCACTTGCGATGATCACTGGGTATTGTATGTAAGTGGTGAATTACTATGTTCTGCTCCTGAAATTAATATTGCACTATATGTTAACTTGAATCTAAATAGAAAATTGAAACAAAACAGGGTGGTAGATAGAATGGAGAGAGTATTTTAAGATAGAAAAGGACTTTTATGCCAGGAAGAAATATAAGTTAAGAGGGTTACAGATAGTGCAAAAGTTAAAAAAAAAAAAAAAATGTTTTCGGGCGCCTGGGTGGCTCAGTGGGTTAAAGCCTCTGCTTTCGGCTCAGGTCATGATCCCAGGGTCCTGGGATCGAGCCCCACATCAGGCTCTCTACTCTTCGGAGAGCCTGCTTCTTCCTCTCTCTCCCTGCCTGCCTCTCTTGCCTACTTGTGATCTCTGTCTATCAAATAAATAAATAAAATCTTTTAAAAAAAATGTTTTCACCTAAGTCCAGAGAGACTGGACTTCCGTCTACCAGTCCCCTGCATTTTAAACCTGAGAGTTGTCCCTACCCTCCCTCTTTCTGGAATGTCACGTCCAGCTGGTGGCCATACTGTGACTGTTTTACGCACTAAATACCTCTTCAGTTCCTGTCTTCTACCTTGCCCAGGCTTAGAGTCTCATTTCTTCTCTGGACTCGGTCACCAGCGTGGGTTTCCTGGCTGCTGCACAGCTGTAACCAGGGAGCTCTCTGAACCTTCACGCTCACCCCTACCCTGCTGTCCAGACCAATAATGCCCAGCTTGCCTAGGATCTGTCCAAAGTGCTTACACACTTGCAAAGCTTTTCACCTTCTCCCACTACAGGCCCTGAAGGAGGTATCTGCTTAACTTGTCTCTGCCCCCTGATGTAACCCGGCCCCCAGCTCCACCCAGGTCTCAGGAAAACTTTCCAACCCTCCAGTTCCCGCAAAGCTACGTGATCCCTCTTCCTGCCAGGCGATAAAACCATGCAGATATCCCACTGCTGTCATGGTGGAAGAATAAGCTATTTCCCCATCAGACTGTGATTCTTCAGGACAGGTTTGAAACCTTGTTCATCTTTGTATTGACATGTTTAAAATAACTCGGTTCCTGATACGTGCTCAGTAAAGGTTGGCTTAAGTTGATGAGCAGATTCTCTCAGGGGGACAGTGGTTTGTAGGGAGAACATTCTGTGAAGCTCCACGAGGGCGAGGCACAGTCTCGCTGATGAGGCTCAGAACCCCCAGAGCCTAGGTCGGTACCTGCCATGTACTTCACTGCATAAAGTATTTTCTAAGTGAGCGGGGACAGAGCCATGATGATTTTTTCTTGCTCAGAAGACTGGGACTTGAATAAGCCCTAGCACCCTGAACACCCATCTTCAGGATTTCATATTGGAAGGAACAGCCCGTCCCTATTCTCTATACTGCCCCATGAAGACAGCATATTGACAGCCCTGCAGAAAAGCCTCACTTCATAGCTTCCTTGCTATAGATCAGCTGGATGGATGGTGAGATTACAGGACACAGAGTATTTTTTTTAATATTTATTTATGAGAGAGTGCATGAATTGGAGGGGGGGCAGAGGGAGAAACAGGCTCCCCACTGAGCAGGGAGCCCAATGTGGGACTGGATCCCAGGACCCTGGGATCATGACCTGAGCCGAAGGCAGGAGCTTAACCAACTTAACCATAACCGACACCCAGGTGTCCCAAGGACACAGAGTGTATGTTAATTCCATGTGTGTGTGTGAAAACACACTAGTATATGCAGTGAAAATGTCTCGAAGTGTACATAGGAAATTATTAAGTGGTTACTGCTAGACAATGGGGCTGGGGGCCCAGGGGCGAGGGACTTGTGGGGACATGGCTCGTTCTTCTGCACTGCTTCAGAGTTCTACAACAATCTATTGCTGTACTTTAAAAAAAAGATTAGATTGGCAACAAACTCAGCTTGAAATAGATGCTATTTTGAATAATCTGAGTGAAAAGTTAGGATTTAAATCAATTAAGCCCCAAACTTGGTCCCATTTCTCAACACGTGGGATATCTAATTTCACTTACGTTCTCTCTTCTTCGAATGTGATTTTCAAGGCTATTTTTTGCCTTGTCCTTTGCTTTTAAGTATTATTACATCCTTTTGGAGAGACAAAACAAGTGATTTTGGTAATTGTTGCCTAGAAAAGGATTGAGTTAAATTATTTTTGAGAACCTTAAGATTAGATATCGTGTGAAATGGAAGAAACAAAAACCAGACAGACTGAGGAATGATGTTTATCACGGCCTCTGCCTTCCATAATGGGACACGTACAGCAGCCTGAGTGTATGAAGCTCATGGCCTCTGAGAAAGGAGCTTTGAACTTTTTACAATCCTGTTTGTTCTTTTACCCAGACAGAAACTCAGAGGAGAGAAAAGTGACATTTCCTCCCAAATTATCTGACAGATTTCAGTGCTTACCTGTGTTCAGTCATGCAGCATTGTTTATCCTATTACAGGAAAGAAGATCCATTTATTTTGTGCATGTCTTCAGTAAAAACCTGTGAAATCCAGCCATCCTGGTGGATAGTGCTAAATGTCACTAATTAAAATTATTCTTACCTGATGTGATAGATTGCTATTTAATTCTGTTGAAATGAGCACATCAAGAAAACGTGAAGAATTTCAGTGAAAAGCATCTGAGTGTCCCAAGTGGCTTGGTTATTTTTTAAATACGGCAACTCTTTTGAGAAAAGGCAGCAGTCAACTCCAAGCCATTTTTCAGTGACTTGTCTTATAGAAAGCCTTCTGTTCAGCTGTCTGCTTGCTCCTTGAATTGCTCTGGGCAGATTATAATGTACCCGCTTTAAAACTGTTCAGGAAGTTGAAGTGCAGAAAAGCCTAGTGAGAGCTTGGTCATTAGCAGAGCCAGTGTTGACCCCTGGATTGCAGAATCCTGTTTCCCTCCAATGTGCCTTCAAATTAAATTTTGAATAAAGCTAGGCATCAAATACCAGTGAGTGAATATATTCCTCGCCACTCCCCCCCCAAATTGGTGAGTTATAATAAAAGGAAGGAGATTGATAAAGCTAATAAGTGTTTGAGCACATCTCATCTCGACATAGGGATGAGTTTGGGTACAGTTCTCTTTCATAATTAGAAAAATGGGTGGCTCAGTTGGTTAAGCATCTGCTTTCAACTCAGGTCATGATCCCAGCATCCTGGGATCAAGCCCTGCCTTGGGCTCTTCCCCCAGCAGGGAGCCTGCTTCTCCCTCCCTCTCTGCCCCTTCCCCTGCTCATGCTCTCTCTCTCTCTCAAATAAATAAATAAATAAATAATCTTTCTTTAAAAAATGAGAAAAATGGTCAATAAACTGAAAGTAATTTAAAAACCTGTTCATGTTTCATGCTCTGTGCCTCTTTACCAGCCAGACTGAAGGAGCCAAGAGAAGAGCCTTATGAAACTTCTCTGTCTCCCGTAATTGACCATCGTGAAGAAAATGGGCAAAAGCAAACCTGCCTTCACCAGAAAGCTGGAGATACCTCTCCTACTTGATGAAGTACTCAAGGAAGGAGAATATTTGCAGTAGTTAACACCAGAACCAAAAGTTTAGAAATCCTGTCAGGTACATAGGCAGAACTTTATTTGTTGGATGGATGAGATCATACCAAAGGCTCGAGCACCAAGAAACCAGCTAGAAAGGGAGATAAGTCAGAGAAAGACAAATACTGTATGATCTCACTTGTATGTAGAATCTAAAAAAGCCTGAACTTGTAAAAACAGTAGAATGATGCTTCCCAGGAACTGGGGGTTGGGGTCGGGATGTACTGGGGAGATGTTGTTTAGGGTATAATCTTACAACTAGTAGACAAGTAAGTTATGGAGACAGAAAACACGGCGTAATGATTATAGTCAACAACACCGTATTAGGAACTTCTAAGTTGCTAAGAGACCATCTTGTAACTGTTCTCTAAGTAAAAAAGAAATGATATGTGACTGGGTAAACGTACAAGCTAAGCTTCTTTAATAATCACATTGTAATATATAAATGTATCAAACAACACATTGTGGGTCTTAAGCTCACACACTGTTATATGTCAGTTATATTTCGATAATAATAATAACAAAAACAGCTAGGATTCCCTAGAGCTTTTCCAGGCACATTCGGAGATTTGCTGCATCTGTTCAATGCAAAGAAATAATTGAGCCAAAACAAGTCTGATGCATCCGTCAGTGGCCTTTCTGAAACCTACCGCTCCGTGATCTCTGATATTCAGAAAGATGAGTCACAAGTATTGTAGTATTCCCGCAGTGCCTTCTGAATCATCAAAGACGTTAAAATTTAGTATAACTCCAGCATGAAGTACATTTTCCTGTGCGAATTACTATATTTGAAGGTTGGCCACCCAAGTATGAGAAGTGTGATCCCTCTTCCTTAACCAGAACACAGACTAAGAAGAATTCTTCCTTCCCCCCATGATGTCAGATACCAGAGTATCTTCTGCCGTATCATCGTGTGGCCAAAGAGCCCAGCCTTACGGACGGTGTGTAAACCAGACAGAGGGGTGCCAAGGGGTAGGGGGTCCGTCAGGGTAAAGATGCAGAAAAAATGCAGTTAGAGGATGAAGGAGTGTCGCGATAAGGATGTCAGTGCATACCCTGGGGGTGAGTCATTGAGAGCCATTAGCACTGAGGGGGAAGGAAGATGCTAATTTTGGATGGTTTCTATCTGATTAGTGGCAGTATCTGACTTTAGAAAGCAGACTAATTATTGGATTTTGTTTCATAAGGACTTTATAGGGTTTGTTTCATAAGGACTTTATAGGGTTTGGATGCCACCTTTAAATTTTACACACAAAGTGTGTGAGGTCCAAGGGGATGTGGAAAGTTGAGATTTCTGGAAGGTGGGGAGTGAGGGTAAATTTTTCAAAGGGGTCTGGGAATAAAAGTAGCAAATATTTGTGTGCATCATTGGGAGGGGGCAGAAGGGAATTTACCCAAGTATTTTCCTACCAGCATTCGAGGGATAAAGTCTGCCTTTCATAGGGAAAAATGTAGGTGGGTGTGTTGTTGCCTGTTGCTTTGGTATTATGAACATAGTAATTTCTCTTACTCCTTTCAGGTAAAAATCTGAAAAACTTCTATTATTTTGTAGATTTGGTTGGTACCTGGTGGTCAGGGCCCTGCTAAGATTTGCAGCCATAGGAGACAAACTGGTGACATATACCTTTTTCTTTTGTCATGAGCTCAAACAGTGCTCATGATCTTACAAAGCGGAAATGCTGGCTGGGAAAGTGACCTCTCTTTCGCTCTGGCTGAGATCCCCAGGAGGGGGAATGCATGCTGTAAGATGACATGGGAGCATTCACTCATGCTCATTCGATTCATTCATTTCTATCCTTGTTCATCACTTATTTATTGGGCCGGGTCATGTCCTAGGGCTGGGTATGCAAGGATAGCAAGTGAGGCAGATTCCCTGGGCTCAGGGAGAGTATCATTCTCTGCAGTTTGTAGTGAGCTGACTCCTTCCAGTACCTTGTGTCATTCAAGTCTTAAACCCATCCTCCACTGGTGATTTAAAAGCAGACGAGGCATACATCCCCTCTCTTGGGCCCCGGGGGTATGGTTTTGGAGGAACCAAATGCATGCAGTAGATTTCAGACCTATCCCCAAGATTTTGCTGGTTCTTCTGAGCGCAACCACTGGCCACTGGTGGTTAGGAAACATTGATTTTTTTTTTTTTTTAAATAAATACGTTGATCTTTTGCTTTGTCCCCTCATCGGCCCCAGCTGGAGACTTCTCCAAGTAAGCTTGGTTGCCTTTCTTTTTCCTTACCCCAGATTGAAATCCGTGTGCTGTACTGTAGTAGCCTCAGAAACACTTGTCCAGCAACAGACCTCTTTCAGATTGTTAATCTCCTTGTTCCTCTGCCAGAATCATATACAGTGGGTGTGTGTGCGTGTGTGTCTGTCTGTATGCACACACATGTATGCACAAGCACCCTCAGGCTCTATCTTAGCAGGAGAGGTCGTGATCAGCCATGAGCAGAAACACGGCTCGTGAATACAGATCCAAGAGCAGCTGTCAAGCTTCCCTCCGCCTTATCTCCCCCTGGCCTCTGGGGAACAAAAGTGCCCAGACGTTTCCCCCTGCAGATTAACAAACTGCACGTCCGAGGAGTATTTACTGATAAACATCTGCCTTCCAGAGAGAAACCATTTATTTAACAAACTGCTCTTGAGAGATTTATTGACGCAACTTACAACATTGCTCTAAATCACGGTCCCCTCTTTTCTCCCTTCTCTATTTGTCTTTCCTAAAAATTTGCTTTTTGAGCATTGGTAAACGAGGAGATAGGAGTTTCACAGTAACATAAATTTTTTTAAAAGCCCCCACCTTACCTTATAACATCTTTTCTGTTCTGTCATTAAAGGGTATTTATGGTGAGTAAAATCTATAGAACCCTGGTTTATCATATTAAACCAGTCTGCCCTCAAGTGCCTAGTAAAGATAAATGACCTTAACCAGCAAAATACCCTTCTCTGATGAATGCCAGCCTTATGGATCCCTCTGTTCATAAGTCTTAGCCCGTTGTCCGTCACTCACGTGTGGCTCTCTTGAGATTCCGTATTGCTTTGTAACTCTATTTACATCATAGGCTATAATGTCTTAGCTCCCGAATTAGATTAGAGGATATTTAAAAGGGCAAAAACTATCTTTTCTGCTTCCTTTTTATGTTTTGAAACTTTGAAGAGAGCAGATACTTAGGCATTTGTTACTGAGGAATCAGACCTGAGATGACCAGTGGTATGAGGCGACTCGGGTCAGACTGTTGATCTCAGTGGACAGGTGTGTGATCAGCCATAGTGTATGTTCTGTGTTACTTCATAGATGCCCCACTCCACTCATGCCTCCAACAACTACTAGCTTGGGTGCCCTTGGTCAAGTTACATGGCCTCTGAAAGCTGCAGCTTCTCCATCTAAGAAAGGACCATGATGCTAGTGTAAGAACTCAAGTGAGGTACTCTACAGAAAGCACCCAGTGACGTGGTATGTGCTGGAAGGCTGGCTTGTGCAAGCATACCATGAATGCCCATTAATCACTATCTTAGGAAAGGAGAAATCCCGTCCTTCCTCTATATTCCCATCAAGCAGAGTATATGGAAGAGCATGCGGTTCAGCGTTCAAGGTCAAGGACTCCAGAGATGGTCACCTTGAAGCATCTCCTTTGTAATGAAGAGTGTCTGGATGGCAGGCCTTGATCGCCTTGGAACGCTGGCTGTTTAAAGAGTCTACAGATAGTTGCTGGGCTAGTTGCCACATCATAAGAGCTCGCTGCTTGTAGATCCTAGAGCAGATGCACTGTCCAATAGGCTGCTCCTAGACGTCCCTTATGTAAGTTCCCCCAATACACCTATGTCTTGATCTCTGTCTTGTGTCCGTTCTCTCTGGACCATCAGCCACCTTTGGCTGAGAGTCCACTGGGATGTGGCTGTACCCTTGGCACAGTGCTTCACTTAAAAAAAAAGTCTTCACTAACTGAAGAATGACAGTGGATCCTTGGGAGATATTTAATTTTCTCAGTTTTTCACTATGCTACCAAAATAATGAATGCAACACCATATCAAATACACCTCATTTACAGTCAATGTATATAAATCTAATTATGAATGCTAGTGGCACAAGAGTTTAGGGACAAGAGACCTAACTGTGGCGAGACTGGAAAATTTCCAGAAGGAGCCATAAATATTACAGATGAGCCAACTGGGTGCAAACCAAGGCCATGCTGGGAATTCAGAGCTGGGTTTTATGAAATGACTTTTAACTGTAGCATCACATTTTTTTAAATTAACCTTTCTCTGTATAGGAAATTCATTTTAATTTTGACTGGATTCATTCCTGAACAAAGTTGTAAGTGGGTAACTTATTTTGGTTCTACATTATAGACAGCATCCCTGTTACAGGATTGACATCTACAGATGAATTACTGTGGTCATCAGGAGAGTTATACAAGATTTAGTGAAATCCATCATCCCACACCTGGAAAAGCACCCCAATACACTGAGCTATATTTGCATTTTAAGTAGTATTTTTTTAATATAGAACTTATTCTTTGCAAAAAGTTTATAAACTATATAAAAGCTTATAGAGGAAAACAGTTCATGATTCTAGAATCCACATTTAGCTACTATTAATGCTTCGTGACATTTCCTTCTGTTATCTATCCTTCTTTCCATCCATTTGTGAGTAGGCTGAATAATGGCCCCCAAATATAGCCATGCCTTAATCCCCAGAACCTGTGAATATTACTTTCTATGGCAAAAGGATGACTTTTATCTTCTCTGATGAAAGGTGGCCTTAAATTAAGAATCTTGAAATGGGGAGATTATTCTGGATAATCCAGTGGGGCCAAATGCAGTCACAAGTCTCTTTAGAAGAGGGCAATGGGGAGATTTGACACAGAAAAAGACAAAGTCACTGTAAAAGCAAGGTGTCGCTGGCTTTGAAGATGGAGGAAAGGGCCGTGAGCCAAGGAATGCAGGCAGCTTCTAGAAGGTGCAAAAGCAAGAAAATGGATTCTCCCTTAGAGCCTCTGGAAAGAGCCCAGCATTGCTGACACCTTGATTTTGGCCTAGCGATACGGATTTCCGATTTCCAACCCCAGAACTGTAAAAGACTGTAACTGTAAACACCAAATTTATGGTAATTTGCTATAGTAGTGATAGGAAGTGAATATACAATGAATCTTATCAGTTTTTCTACCTACTAACCAATTTACCACATACTATCTTTTTTATATGACTTATATGTTACTATATACATATATACATAATTATATAATATGCATATTGTACATTAGATGTTAATATATATTTTATACATATTGTATGTATTCATGTACATGAATACATGATATTCGTGTATAGAAGTTACACATGATAGAAGTTACCATTTAAGGGTATATTTCTGTGGCATCAAGTCCATTCATGTTGTGCAGCCATCAGCACCATCCATCTCCAGAACTTTTCATTTTCCCCAACCAAAACTCTGTCCTCATTAAACACTAACTCCCTTTTCCTCTCCTCCCATTCCCAGCCCTTGACAACCACTGTTCCACTTTCTGTGTTTATAGATTTGACTCCTCTAGGGACCTCATATATTTGGAATTGTATGGTATTTATCCTTTTGTGATGGGCTTATTTCTCTAAGCATAATGTCTTCAAGATTCATTCATTTGGTAGCATGTGTCAGAATTCCCTTCCTTTTTAAGGCTGAATAATATTCCATTGTACAGGCATCCCACATTTTGTTCATCCATTCATTTGTTGATAAGCACTTGGATTGCTTCCACATTTTGGCCATTTTGCATAAAGCCACTAACATGGATGTACAAATACCTACTGACATCCCTGCTTTCATTTCTTTGGGGGGTATATACCCAGGAATGGAATTGCTGGACCATATGGTAATTCAGTGTCTGATTTTTTTGAGGAATTGCCATAGTGCTTTCCACAGTGCCCATATCACTTTACATTATAATTGGCAGAGCACAAGAACTTCAGTTTCTCCACATCTTTGCCAACATTTGCTATTTTCTTATTTTTTTAATAACAGTCATCGTAGTGGTTGTTTATACATGTATATATTCATGTAACGTTTTTTTCCATTCAGTTTTGTATCAAAGTCTTTAAAGATATTGTTTTCAAGGATATATAACAATCTATTCTTAGAATACCTGGGTGGCTTAATTAACCTTCCAACTCTCTAACTCTAGAGTTAGACTCTAACTAACTAACTAACTAACTAAACTCTAACTCTAGAGTTAACCGTCTAACTCTCGATTTCTACTCAGGAAAGAATCTCAGGATCACGAGATCGAACCCCACACTGGGCTCTGTGGTGGGCGTGGAGCCTGCTTGAGATTCTCTCTCTGCCCCTCCCCCCACTCACTCTCTCAAAAACAAAACGCCTGATCTAGTCTAAATATGTTTTATAATTTATATAACTAGTCCTCCTTGTGGAACATTAGGCTTTTTCTAATTTTTTCTCATTGTAGATTACAAAAGTGTGAGCATAATTATGAGCACAAGTGAACAAACTAAACCTTTGTTCACATCTCTGAGAATGTCCTAAGAATGATTTACTCAAAGGAACATTACGTTGAAAACTGTTGGTGTGTTTAACCACATTACTTTCCCAAAGGGTGTTCTGATCAGCAGATGATGAGAGTGCTGAGTAACACATTTTAAAATGTATTTTTTCAGGTGCAGAGTATTTCTAGAATATAGATCAGAATACCTGTGAACTTGAAGAATCATACTGGCATAATCCACTTGTTTATCTGAGGGCAGAAGGTTCATTTTTCAATGTTGGAAATGTTGAATTTAAAGACAATTAAACCTGGTTTTCCCCTTAGGTTCTCAAAAGAGAGAAGTTCCATATTTTAAAAAAGCCATATTTCTGAAGAAAAAAATATATAATTTGCAAGCAGTTCATAAGACCTGAGCTCTGGTCTGGCTCAGCCACTAAAAAACCACGTGACTTTGGCAAGTTATTAAAATATCTGGATTTCATATGGTTCAGTTATGTATGAGCGGGTTCAATCTTCACATTTTCTTAAGTGTACCATATAATTATGGGTTGTGAACTCACATTTGGTGGAGTTTTATCTTCTGGAGTCCTGTAGGCTTGAATAAAGGTGTGTCCCTCTAGATAGTTCTTTCTTTCAGGCATACCAGGGGTATTTTCAGCCTGAGATGACTTTTTTTATGTGAATCTTTGAATGTAGAAATCCCTACACAAAGGTAGTACAAATGTGAACTGCAAACAGAGGAGATAAGATGTCCATGGGTAAAACTCTCGAGTAGTATTGATTTTAAAGACAATTAAACTGAAAGCACAGGATGAAACCAGAAAGCTATCTTGTTATATCACTTTGCTGATGGGTGATATTCTTAATTCACAGTTTTACTGAGGGTGTGAGCCTTGAGGGTCCTGACTCTTGAGAACTTTATCTTTTTTTAAGATTTTAAAAATTTATTTGAGAGAGAGAGGGAGAGAGAGCATGAGCAAGGTAAGGGACAAAGGGAGAAGCAGACTCCCCACTGAGCAGGGAACCTGAGGTGGGGCTTGATCCCAGAGCTCTGAGATCACGACCTGAGCTGAAGGCAGATGCCCATCTGACTGAGCCACCCAGGCACCCCTTCTTAAGAACTTCTGCTCCATTTCCTACCAAGGCTATATTTTTGGTCCTTACATGGCTATTAAAATGATAAATTCTTGGCCATAGAGGGGCTAAGGGTAGGCTTCTGAAGTGTGCCCTTTTGGCATATTGATGACTTTAAGAGTTACTTAAGAAACAGCTAGTGCAAAAAGGATTCTGAACCTCCTTTTTCTCCAAAGTAGGAGATAAATCTCCCACGTAAAAAGTACTTTTCCCTCACACCAGAAGGTAGAAACATATCCTTATTACTAGAGATAGGGAATCCAGAGTGGAGACGGCTGTATAAACAACTCTTGTTACTTTACTTACTATCCCAGCCCAAATTCTGTTTAGAATTTCTTACTAATTAAAGCTCCTGAAAGTAAGTTTTGTCATATCAATTCTTCACAGATTTCTTGTCTGTCTAAAAGGTATAAAAACTGCCTGCCTCAGCCATGTCTTTAGGTGTCAATTTCATCAGTGGGTTGCCATGCATACTTAAACTGGGGTTTCATTTTCCCTGTTAATAGGTGTCATGCCAATTTAATTCTTAGACCAGCTGGAACAATCTTGAAGGGTGATAAAAAGTTTTCCTCCCCAACAGCTTGTCAAGTCCAGCAAAATTCATAAGGGCATCTGAACTTCTGCTTTTTTATTTTGTTTCTGGATTTGTCTTTAGGGATTTCCCTTACTTTCTTACATGTTTAGTTATGTATTTAAAGGATTTTACTATATTTTGTGCTTGATTTCCAGGTGAGAAGTTTCTCAGTTACCATAATCTACCATATTGCCAGAAATGGAAGTCAGCTGTCTAAACTCTATGTGGGTATTAACCACTCTCTCCCATTTAGCTAATTTGGGTATATATCTTATTTCATCTTTGTGAGTTGGGTCTTCTGAATCCATGATGTGTTGGAACTGTCCTGACTCAGTTCTCTGGAAGCATCCTGGCAAGAGACAGCATAAATTATCTAAAAGAGCTGAGAGCTAAGGACTTGAACTTTGGTACCTAAGAGCAGTGGCTGAACCTAGCATGAAGAGATGCAGTTGTCCTCCCTCAAACATTTCAGCCTGTGCCACGATATAGGTCAACAAAGTCACTTTTATTGCTGGACTAAGCATGTATGCTAGATGGTGAAAGAACAAATAGCAACATTGTGCATCAGCAAAGTCCAGTCACTGGTGAACTGGGGAGACTCTAGTTCTCTCTCTGCTCAGCAGGGAGCCTGCTTCTCCCTTTCTCTCTCTGCCTACCTCTCTGCCTGCCTGTGATCTCTCTCTCTGTCAAATAAATAGATAAAATCTTTTAAAAAATGTACATATCATCAGTGAGCAGCTTAGAGAATTTTTGCAAATCTAAACATCAGTGTAACTATCATTAAAATCAAGACACAGTACATTCCTAGCATTGAGGAGCCTCCCTTTTGTTCCTTTCCAGTTACTGTCACTCCCAAATGTAAACATTCTAAGTTCTATCACCACAGATTGGTTTTTGTACATTATATAAATAGAATCCTGTTATATGGACTCTTTGGGTCTTGCATTTTTTGCCTCGCATTATATTTCTGAGATTAAAGCATGTTGTGTATTATAGTAGTCTTTAATTTTTCATTGATGTATTCTATTGTTTGAGTATACTACAATTTATTATTTCTGTTATTGGTAGACTTTAGGGTTTCCAGTTTTTACTGTTACAGTGAAGGATCTATGAACATGCTGGGGCCTGTCTTCTGGGGTACCTACATGATCATTTACATCAGGTATATTCCTAAGAGTAGTTAAGAGGTTGTTTTCAGCTTTAGCAGATGATTCCAAAAACATTTTTCAAAGTGGTTGTACCAGTTTGCACTCCCATCAGTAGTTAGTAAGTTCCAGTTATTCCGTCTAGTAGTCATTTTGGGTTATTGGGCATACCCCCTGCCAGGATCTGCATCTTTCTTTGCCCAAGGGCTTTCTCTGAAGGCTGGGGCCTGCTCGGTCCATGCAGATGGCATACTGGAAAATGCTCTAAGGTTACTGCCTACAGGAGGCACTTTCAACCAATACATGACAGATGTTGGTATAAAAACCCATTAGTTTCCTCACTCCCCAAATAGGATAACTCTAAGACAAGTGTTCCACAGTGTCTCTCAGAGTTCCCATGGGATTAAGCTTCAATTTACCCCTGCTGCTAATTTGTTTGGTAAAGCATGTTTTATTTTCTGCCTTTCGTTCCCTGTCTCTCTTCAGTGCTTGTCTACCTTGGAATCACATCCCAGATAAATTACCTGCACTTGAAAATTTGTCTCAGCATCAGCCTTTGGGAGAACTCAAATCTGATGTCTCACATCCTTGACACTCTTGTGCTGTTGGGCCTTGAACATTTTAGCCATTTTGTCTATGATGATGTCACATTGTGACTTGTATTTGCTGGTCCCTTATGACCATTACTGTTGAGAACCTTTCCCTATTTATTTAATGATTTTCTTTAAGATCATTTCCCCGGGGCGCCTGGGTGGCTCAGTGGGTTAAGCCTCTGCCTTCGGCTCAGGTCATGATCCCAGGGTCTTGGGATCGAGCCCCGCATTGGGCTCTCTGCTCAGGGGGGAGCCTGCTTCCCCCTCTCTCTGCCTGCCTCTCTGCCTACTTGTGATCTCTCTCTCCCTGTCAAATAAATAAATAAAATCTTTTTAAAAAAAAAAGATCATTTCCTCAACATGCATAAGTAAAATTGTTCTTTAGTTTTCTTCTTACAATAATCTTTATCAGAATTTTGTATGTATCACTGTTATTCTTGCTTCATAAAGGAAATTTGGTTTCCTGTTCCATAATTGTCTAAGTCTAATTGGGAATATCTGACCTTTGAAGGCTTAGTGGAAGTACCCTGAGAAGCCACCTAGGTTTGGTTTGTTTGTTTACTGTATGTGTATATATGCAAATAACCATTTTAATTTTTCCTGTGGCAGGTAGTCTATTAAGACTTTCTTTATCTACTGTGATCAGTTTTTCAGGCTGTACCTTAAAAAATTATTCTTTTCATCTAGGTTTTAAAATTATTTAGAGAGGGTATTTGGGTGGCTCACTCAGTTAAGCATCTGCCTTTGACTCAGGTAGTGATCCTAGGGTCCTAGGATCAAGTCCCATGTCCGGCCCCCTGTGCAGTGTAGGGAGTCTGTTTCTCCTTCCTAACCCTTCCTCCTGCTCATGAGCTCTCTCTTTTTCTGTCTCTCTCTCTCAGATAAATAAAATCTTAAAAAAAAATTATTTGTAGAGGGGCACCTGGGTGGCTCAGCTGTTAAGCATCTGCCTTCGGCTCATGTCACGATCCCAGAGTCCTGGGTTCGAGCCCTGCATCGGGCACCCTGCTCAGCAGGAAGCCTGCTTCTCTCTCTCCCACTCCCCCCTGCTTGTATTCCCTCTTTCTCACTGTCTCTCTATGTCAAATAAATAAGATCTTTTTTAAAAAATTTATTTTCAGCGTAACAGAATTTATAGTTTTTGCACCACACCCAGTGCTCCATGCAATGCGTGCCCTCCATAATACCCACCACCTGGCTCCCCCAACAAATAAATAAGATCTTAAAAAAAATTATTTATAGAGAGTTGTGCAAAGCAGACTCAAAGGTTTTTCCTTACCTTTTCTCTTTGTTGATTACCCCATTTGTTATAGATACTTTTGTATATTAATGCTCTATTACTTTTTGTCTTGATTAGGCTAGCTATTATTTCACCTCTTTTGTTGAATCAGCATTTTGATTTGTTATTTCTGTTGTTTTCTGTTTTCTAAATCATTAATTTTTTGTTTGTAGATTTCTTCTGTCCTCTGCTTTCTTTGGTTTTTCTTCCCTTTTTACTTGGGTGCTTAACTCATTTTATTTTAAAATATTTGTTGTATGACATTTAATGCTCTGGTAACTGCTTTAGTTTTGTCCCACAGTTTCTGATATATACTCTTCTCATTACTGTTATTTAAAAAAAATTTACAATTTAATTTTGTTTCACCTTTTACCCCAAAATTAATAGCATTTTTTGCTTGTGACCTAAACTCTGATTAGTGTTCTTAACTATTCCATGAGGACATGAAATGGATGTGTATCCTTTATTATTAGAGTTCAGAGTTGATATATTTCTATAAAATCTATCTTACGGATTGTGTTGCTTAGACCTTCTATAGTTTTACTGATTTTTTTATCCATTTGATTGGTGTTGGACTGACGGAAGTAATTAAATTTTCCTGTTATTATATTTTTGTCATTTTCTACTTGGATCTCTTTTGTGAAAATTGTTAAATATTTTGTACATAAAACTAATAGTTATTATATCTTACTATTAATCAGTAGTTTTCAAGATAATGTGGCACTGCCACAACTATAAACGCACAAATCAGAGGAATAGAATTGAGAGTTCAGAAATCAACCCTAACACTTACAACCAGCCGATTTTCAACAAGGTTGCGGAGACAACTGACTGGGGGAAAGAATAGTCTCTTTAACATGTGGTACTGGGATGACTGGATATCTCCAAACAAAAGAATGAAGTTGAACCCTACCTCACACTATATACAAAAATAAAGTCAAGATGTATCAAAAGACTATTTTTTTTAAAGATTCTATTTATTTATTTGAGAGAGAGAGAGACAGAGTGAGAGAGCATGAGAGGGGAGGTCAGAGGGCAAAGCAGACTCCCCAGGGACTTGATCCCAGGATCATGACCTGAGCCAAAGGCAGTCGCTTAACCAACTGAGCCAACCAGGCACCCAAAAGGCTATTTTTAAAAAGACCACGTGAAAGTGTTAGCAGAGAACAGCATAAATCCTATTGACCTTGGATTAGGCAATGGTTACTTAGACATGACATCAAAGAACAAGCACAAAAGGAAAAAAAAGAAACAAGTAAATTTAAGAAAATAAGCATTTACAACTTTTCTGCCTTAAAAAAGGTATCTTTCAAGTGAATGAGAAGACCATTCACAGAATGGGAAATACATATTTTTTGCAAATCATAGATCTGATAAGGAACTTGTATGTATGATACAGAAAGACAATTATAACTCTAATAAAAAAAACCCAATTTAAAAGTTGGCAAAAATATTTGAATAGACAGTTCTCCAAAGAAGATATACAAATGGACAAGTACATAAAAAGTTGGTCAACATCATTAGCCATCAGAGAAATGCAAATCGAGAGCACAATGAAATATTACTTCATGGGGCATCTGTGTGGCTTAGGCAGTTAAGCATTTGACTCTTGATTTTGGCTCAGGTCATGATGATCATGAGATCAAGCCCTGTGTTAGGCTCTGAGCTCCATAGGATATCTGCTTTGGGATTCTCCCTTTCCCACTCCTCCTCCACCTCACTCACTCTCATGCTCTCTCTTTCTCAAATAAATCTTAAAAAAAAAATGCTGCTTTATGTCTACTATGATTGCTATGCTCAAAAAGACACATAAAGTGAGACTGAAACTATAAAATTCCTAGAAGAAAGCATGGAAGAAAATTGTGACATTGGTCTTGCTAATGATTTCTTGGGAATGACACCAAATACAGAGTCAACAAAAGCAAAACTAGACAAGTGGGACTACATCAAACTTAAAAGCTTGTGCACAGCAAAGGAAACACTCAACAAAATGAAAAGACAACCTACAGAATGGGAGAAAATATTTGTAAACCATATATCTGATAAAGGGTTAATTTCCAAAATATATAAGAAACACCCAAAACTTGGAGTGCCTGGATGGCTCAGTGGGTTAAGCCTCTGCCTTCAGCTCAGGTCATGATCTCAAGGTCCTGGGATTGAGCCCCGCAACAGGCTCTCTGCTCAGCAGGGAGCCTGCTTCCCCTTCTCTCTCTCTGCCTGCCTCTCTGCCTACTTGTGATCCCTCCTGCTCTGTCAAATAAATAAATAAAATCTTAAAAAACAACAACAACAACACCTAAAACTCAATAGCAGAAAACAACCCTTTTTAAAAAATAGGCAAAGGACTTGAGTAAACATTTCTCCAAGGAACTTAAAGCATGCTCTTGTAAACTTTCTATATTATTTGCGAAGTGATACAATATCACTTGAAGGTAGGCTGTGATAAAATAAGATGTGTGCTCTAAACCCTAAAATAAAGACTAAAATAACACTACAAGGAGTTATAGCTAATAAGACAACAAAGGAGATAACATTGAATAATAAAAAACCCTCAATCAAAAAAAAGGCATAAAAAGAGCAAAAAGAACAAAGAACAGATGGAACGTACAGAATACAACAGCTATATGGAAGATTAAATCAAACCGTATCAGTAATCACATTAAATGTAAATTGTCTACATAGCCACTTCTAATGCAGAGATTATCAGCTTTGATAAAACAGCAATACCCAACTACAAGCTGCCAACAAGAAACCCACTATAAATGTAAAGGAGCAACTCAGTTAAAAATAGAAAAAAAACCAACTTGGTTAAACAAAAGAAAACAAACCTAAGCAACCACCATTACCAGCTTTCAAGTGTCTCCTCCTAATCTTGTTTTTAAATCTTGTACTGTATGCCTCTTTATAAATCTTTTCTCAAATGAGGCAAGATATAAATGTTAAAATATTTATGAGAGATACTTAGGATGAAATATATAGCCTTAAACACTTACTGTAAAAAGGAAGAAAGGGTTGCACATGTGGCTCAGTTAGGCAGCTGATTTTTGGTCGTGATCCTCAGGGTTGTGAGATCAAGCCCAGTGCTAGGCTCCAGGCTTAGGGCAGAGTCTGCCTGGGACTCCCTCTCCCTCTACTTCCCCTTCCCTCTCCCATGGGCCCGCCCTCACTCGCTCACTTGCATGCTCTCTCTCTCATAAACAAATCTTTAAATGCTGAAGTTCTCCCTGCCTTTTAAAAAAAATTTAAAAATCAAAAGCAATGTTGCCAATATAAAGAAATTGAGGAAAATAAAACAATAGAATACATCTGAAGAATGTGGAAAGAGAGATAACATTAAAAATAAGAGCAAATGGGGCACCTGGATGGCTCAGTGGGTTAAGCCTCTGCCTTCAGCACAGGTCATGATCCCAGGGTCCTGGGATGGAGCCCAGTATCGGGCTCTCTGCTCAGCAGGGAGCCTGCTTCCCCCTCTCTCTCTGCCTGCCTCTCTGCCTACTTATGATCTCTGTCTGTCAAATAAATAAATAAAATCTTTTAAAAAAATAAGAGCAGAAATCAATAATAATTTTTAAAAATACCCTAGAAATCATCAATAAAGCCAAAACTTTGTCCTCAAAAGACGCTAGTAAAATAGTTACATCTCCAGTGAGATTAATTGAGTAAAAATAATAATATTGAGAGTTGCAAAAATGGTATAAACACAGATCCAAGAGAAATTCAAAACAATATGGAATATTATGAACAGGTTTATGCTGATAAATGCAGATGCTTAGACAGACTGGACAAGTTCATAGAAAAATACAATCTATTGAAATCATCTTAAAACAGAGACAGAAAGTCATATGGCCCAATATCTACAAGGAAAGGAAATCAGAATAGTAGTTTAAAATTTTCACACCAAGAAAATTCCAAAACCAGAGAATTTTTTACAGATGAATTCCAACAAATTTTCCAAGGACAGGTAACTCTAAGATTAGAGGTACTCTTCTAGAGAATAGTAAGAGATCAAATACTGACTCCCCAGTAGTTTCTATGACCCTAGCTTAATGTTGATGGCAAAAGTGGACATTCTGTTGAGCAGAAGAACTCAGGCATAGATGAGCACATAGTTTGATGATTCCATCTAGATGGCATTCAGGAATAGGCTAAAGTAATCTTCGGTCATAGGCTTGAGAGCAGTGGTGTCTATGGGGGCTGGGATTGACTGGAAGAGGCCACAAGGGCAGTTTCTTGGATAACACATGGGTTTTTTAGGTCTTGGTTGAAGCAATGATTCTTTATATCCTGGTTGTAGTACAGGTTTATCAAACTTCAGTGAATTGTATGTCTAAGAGTCTGCATCGCACTTCATGCAAATTTTACCTCAAGGGAAAATAAGTTTAACAAATATTGAACTCTACTTAGTAGGCTTGCTTTTTGCAGTGGTCGGGTCTAACAATTCCTTTTCTTTTTAAAGGTTTTGTTTATTTGAGAGCGAGAAGAGGCAGGGGAAGAGGGAGAAGCAGACTCCCCACTGAGCAGGGAGCCCAACTTTGGGCTTGATCCCAGGACTTGGGGATCATGACCGGGCCGAAGGCAGATGCTTTACCAACTGAGCCGCCCAGGTGCCCTGGGCTAACAATTCTAAAAACTACTTTTATTCTCAGCAAAGGAAGACAACAAAATGGAAAGGCAACCAAGAGAATGGAAAAAAATATTTGCAAGCCACCTATTTGATAAGGGGTAAATATCCAGCTAGACGAGGAATTCATGTACCTCACTAGCAAAAAACTAAATAACCCAATTTTTTAAAATGGGCACCAGATCTGAATAGACAAATTTCCAAAGAAAACATACAGATAGTCAAGAGGTACGTGGAACCTGGTCAGTAACAGTAGCCATCAGGGAAATGCAGATTAAAAGCCACAATAAGGTATCTCTTCAGACCTATTAGGATGTCTGTTAGCAAAAAGATAAGAGATTGTAAGTATTGGTGAGATTACTAGGTGAAATAAGACAAATTCTGAGAAAGACAAATTCTGCATAGTATCACTTATATGTGGAATCTTTAAAAAAAAAAAGTCTAATTCCTAGAAACATGGAGCGGAATGGTGGGGAGTGGGGGAAATGGGGAGAGGTTGCTAAAAGGGTACAAACTCTGGGTTACAACACAAGTAAGGTCTGAGGATCTAATCTACAACATGGTGACTATCGTTGATAATAGTGTATTATGTAATTGAAATTTAGTAAAACTTAACAGTTCTCACCAAAAAAAAAAAAAAAAAGACAAATATGTGAAGTGACAGTTGTGTTAATTAACACGATTGTGGGGATTTTTTGACAGTGTATATGTCTATCAAATGATCATGTGTACACTTTTAATGTATCACTGCTCTGTCTGTTATACCCCAATAAAGCTGAAAGAAAACTACTTTTTTAAACAGAAGGCATTTTTCTCCCTGGTGGAGAAAGCAGTCACAAATGTGGAAATAAGGAAAGTCCATTGCCAAGGCCAGCACTCTGGTATCTCTTTTCTAATCTGAATTTGAGAAAATATCCCAGGGGTCATTAGGTGGCTCAGTAGGTTAAGCATCTGCTTTCAGCTCAGGTTGTGATCATCGGGTCCTGGGATTGAGCCCCAAGTTGGGCTCCCTGCTCAGCGGGCAGCCCGCTTCTCCCTCTCCCCTCTACTCATTCTCTCTGTCTGTCTCTCAAATAAATAAATAAAATCTTTTAAAAATAAATATAAATAAAAAATATCCCAGCATTTGGAAACATTTCAGATAAATGGAAATAAATGTAACTTGATAGTTTCAGGTTTTTGATATGTGTTACTTGGATTTAGGATTATTCTAAGACCACATCTGAGATATCTAATAGATTTTGCTTTGCTTTGGAGTTTCCAAAGGAAATTCCTTTTAAATATTATTTCCTGTTTTTAAAAAAACCTCTTTCTTGGGGCGCCTGGGTGGCTCAGTGGGTTAAAGCCTGTGCTTTCGGCTTGGGTCATGATCCTGGGGTCCTGGGGTTGAGCCCCACATCGGGCTCTCTGCTCCTCGGAGAGCCTGCTTCCTCCTCTCTCTCCCTGCCTGCCTCTCTTGCCTACTTGTAATCTCTGTCAAATAAATAAATAAAATCTTAAAAAAAACACCCTTTCTTGCAAAAAGATACAGTGGTTTTTAAAAATGCAATTGACCCTTGAATGACAGGGGTTTGAACTGGACGGGTCCACTTTAATACCTGCATTTTTCAATAAACACAGTACAGTCCTATATATGTATTTCCTCTTCCATATGATTTTCTTAACATTTGCTTTTCTCTAGCTCACTTTAATGTAAGAATACAGTGTGTAATACATATACAGAATATGTGCTCATTGACTGTGTTATCAGCAAGGCTTCTGGCCAAGAGTAGGCTATTGGTAAAGTTTTTCAGGGAGTCAGAAGTTCTCAGCACAGGGGCAGGAGTCCCGCACCCCTAACCTCTGCATCGTCCAAGCATTGACTAATATATGTGCAGGACACGAGGAATTTCGTCTCAAAAGTCGCCATCGTCCTTGGTGAAGCCGGAATTGTCTGGTGTTTCTACTTTAAGCCTCTTAGCTACATTTCTGTTCCTGCAGAGCAAGAGCGGGGTCCAGAAAAGAAATTTTTCTTCTTTTGTAGAAACTTCTTTATCTGGCAGAAAATGGGCACTTATCAAACCTGCATCAGAAGGCTACTTTTCAACTCTTGGGCATTATGATCGACATGAAGCATCCATCAAATGAAGGATTGCAAGCAATAACCTTAAAAAATCCGGCCTGGCAACTAGTTATTGATTCTGTGTTCAGCCTGATGGATGAATGCGTGAAGGCAACAAGTGATTGCAGAAAGCCCAGCTCTGGCTGCCTGCCGACTCCTGGCAGGCCCTCTGCCCGGAAAGCACCATTTTTTGGCTTTGCACTCATTGTTTTCGATCAGGATTCAATCCTAGCTGGAGGTCTGCTCTTCCTCGCCTTTCGTTGGGACTTGCAGAAAAGCCTACAGAACAATTTACAATCAAACTTAATAACCTTTTAGCCTGGCTGCTTGCATGACTGAGACTATCTGGGGGATGAAATTTGTGATTTATACCCAGAAGAAAAAAATCGGCATGTTAATAGTATGAAGGCGCTTGTAGGAAGGGCTTAATTTATTTTGGAGATTAAATTCATTTCAGGAGCTTTAGAAGCATTGATTCATATTAAGGTAATAAATGTGCTAATTACAGTTTAATCGTTTCACCTCATTAAGCCATGACCACAAGACCTCTCATAAGTCACACCACCTTAGCAGGTAAGAATGATTTTAGGTGTTGTCTAAGGACTCCTGGCGTCAGTCAGCTGGCATACGGCTGAGCTGCCCTTGAACAGAATCAGAAACTAAGTGATCTTTCTGGCAGCGTCCTTCTTCCAAAGTCCACTCCTACGCGTGTCCATTGCCCATAGGTTTTCTGCCTTAGTACTTCTGAAAGCTTTCCCTGACCCAGTTACCTTAAGAAGGGTCAAGTAAGTGAACTGTGCTTTATGAAGCCACCTGTAACTTGTACGTGGCACTTGCAATGACTTATTTAGGATTCCCTCCCCACCAGACTGTAACTTCTAGTCAGCACATTTTTATTGAATAAATTATGTCTATTTGACAAAACTTATAAAAATGATGAATTCTATTTGGCCAATTTGAAAGTAATTAAAACTTAACAAGATGGTCAGCTCCTGGTGGATAAAGAGTAGGTCTTATTTAAGTTGTATCCTGGAGGCCCACACAGTATTTGGCACAATATTGTTGCTTAATTAATAATAGAAAGTTATGGTGATGATCTCTTAAACTCAGAGGAGCAAGCGCTAGTAGGAGAATTCTGACCTTGGATGAGAGTTGACTTGGATGGGCCTCTTCCAGGTGCCCCTTGGAGTCACATGGTTCCTTCTGGGACCCCACCCGACCCCACAAAGGGGACGATACTTGTGTGAACAACTCCTTTGACTCATACCCACCAGAACCACAGCAAATATCTATCACTGGCCATGTTCAGGGGGAATCTGGGATGTGTAGAAGCTGGGGAGCCAGAGTCCCTTCAGTGGGAGGATTGCATGATCCCTGAAGTTCTGTGGACCGTGATCTTATTTACTCCAGCATTCACAGAGTGACAACAGTGAGCTGTCATTACTCTCTAACCAGGGCTCAGCATTACCAAAGAAGCAACAAGAATGTTTCCCAGCACCGAGTGTGAAATGCTTGTCGCAGCTAGCTGGAGTGGTCAAGCACATAAGTCAATTCCTGTCTTAATTAGCCAGTGTCTGCTGAGCACCTTGAAAATGGAAAGAGCCATAAAACGGAAGTTGTATAACAAACCTCCAGCTGCAGCCCATCCCTTGAAAATCCTTGTGGTAACTTTATTCTGATGATCCGTCGTTCCTGTCTCAGAAATTGGGAACAAACGGATTAAGGTGAACAATTAACAAGAAAACATTTCAGAACCTCTCCTCCCGCTAGAGGATGTAATTTGGCTGAGTGTTGTGTATTTACTTGAGTTGATTGAAAGAGGGAAAAAGGAAATCATCTGGCACCATGCAAATCAGCCACTGAAGTGTCGAGAGGGTGTGATATTTTTACAAAACAGTCCAGCTCGTTTACACTGTTGGTTTAGAAGAAAATATCCTTTCATCTTCATTCCTAAGTTAAAGGTTTGTTTTGGAAATGGAAGGAAGCTTCATGGCTCGCTATTGTTCCCTGTTAACACTGACATGAGTGATAATGGAAAATCAAGAGACTCGTGTCTTGTGGGTGGGGGGAGAAATTGATGATGAATGGTCCCACTTCTTCCCCCATGGCCCCCAAATTCTGTGATAAATGAAGCATTCTGTGTATATGTTGTAGAATGTAAACTCACAAAATGACTTGGTACCGTGAGGGAAAAGATAACATCCATCGTGGTTTAAAAATTCAGTTTGATCTGATCATTTGCTTGTGGCCAGCTTCTGTTGACTAAAAATGCTCAGTCCCTCAGGTGGTTTCTCACACTTTTCCTCTCTGAGATGGTGTATGGAATGGAGTGAGGCTTACACATGCCCTGCGTGGTGGGAAGTCGTTGGGATGTTTAGCAGTGCTTTGATCTTGGAGGTGACGACTTGTGTCCATCGGAAGCTACTCACCCTGCTAGGGCTTCAGCTGATGCCTCCGTCTGCCTAGGGCCCAGACTGGACCTTATCTTTTCTGAAGCCTGATTGTGACTTCCACTGGGCTGGACCCCCACGGTAGCCCTTCAGAGGCTACATCCCTATTACTGCGACCTCCTCTGGTCAGCTCCCACCCTGCAGACTTGGTCAGTCACCGGGGGTCTTGTATATAGAAGAGGAGCAAAACATAAACCCCCAAATATGCCTCTTTGGCATAAGGACTATCTTGAGTTGGTTATTATTTTTAAGAAACAGCAGACATAGGAAAATCCCTGAAAATTGAGTAGAAGTTAACGTTTTGTGAGAGATATTAACATTTATAAAGGAAATCTTCATTTATAAAGTTGTCTTTCTCTCTGTGTCAGGAAGAGGAGAATAACTAAATCTTTGGGAACTCTTATCAGTGGAGAAGGTACTTAAATCTATGTAACAACTATACCCTTGTTCACCGTACTTTGCCTGGTCACCTCCCATAACTGGCCTTCCTTCTTCCCTAACAACTTCCTTTGTCTTCAGCTGGAGATGGTATATAAGGTGGTGGCTTGGGCCATGATGGGGAGTTACTCAGGTATACATGCTATTTTGTTTTTCTCCCGCTAATCTGCCTTTTTATTTGGGGAGCAGAGGCAGTGATGGTGTCACAGCCTAGAACCTAGAAGGGTAGAGGGAAAATTCTTTTTCCTCCCTCACAGTATTCCGCACTTGAACTGAGGAAAGCCCAGTCAAGATGTGCCCAAAGCCTGCTCATCTGACTATCCTCTGTGGCCAAGTTTACCTTGACATGGCAGCATCCTGGTTTGGTACAGGAAAGCCTATTCCTGTGGTTTTCTTCCAGAACCCCAAGTGAGAAAGGAAGACACACCTTTCCTCTTCTTCCTACAGCCCCTCAGAGTGGACAGGAGGTTCTCGTCTTCACTTGGTCACTGTATTAGTTTGCCTGGGCTGCCATAACAAAGGACCACAAACTGGTGGCCTAAAGAACAGAAATGTTTAGTCTCTCAGTTTTGGGGGCTGGAGTCTGAGATCACATGTTTGGCAGGCTTGGTTCCTTGTGAGGGCAGTGAGGGAAGACTCTGTCCCAGACCTCTCTTCTTGGCTTGCCAATGGCCATCTTTATGTTCGTGTGGCATTCTGCCCGTATCGCTGTGTCCAAGTTTCCCCTTTTCATAAGGAAGCCAGTCATGTTGATTTAGGGCCTACCTAATGGCTTCATTTTAACTTAATTACCATGGCAGAGCCCTTATCTTCAAATAAGGTCATATTCTGAGGAACTAGGAGTTTAGGACTTGAACATATGAATTTGAGAGGGGAGGCAGTTCAACTCACACAGTCACATTCTGCTTCTACTGTAGAGGAACTCAGGTCATGGAATTATCTCCACGATGTGGTTGTCATGGGCCAGTGGGTTACCTCTTCTTCATTATATGGATGACTGTATGACCCGAATCATCCAGGCTTGATAGTTAATATGCCAGCGGAGGAGAGAAAGATGTTTAATCTTTTATTAAAGCTGCAGCCTTATTGCAAGACTATTATTGCCTTTGTAGTTAATCCTACTTTACATGTCAAAAGCTGAATATTAATTGTATTTATCTTTATACTTTTTCTGTGACATGGTTAATCTTCTCCATAAACATCCCCCAATTTATGCCTGCCCCTAGGAAAATGGTTGCTCTGGACCAACTAGGAAGAAGGTCATGCAATGAGAAAGGTAAAAAATCAAATATTCCTATGTTTTAAAATACTATCCCCATTACAATAAATTGATGGATGAAGCCAGTAATCTTTGGAAGGAAGACACCTTCTTGCTCTCTCATTTGCCAAGCTGATTTTTAATCAAGTATTTATTGAAACCCATAGATCTTGAATTACCGTAATACTGACTGAAGAGAGAATCTGGTGTCAGTTTGGAGAGAAATAGACATGAAATCAGAAAACAAAAAATGTAATTCAGGGGATGAATTGACTCCAGAAGCTCAAGAAGTAAGTTCAACTGAAGATAAAACGTTAAACACAGATTGAAGAGAGGTGGTTGTAAGTCCTGATCCATCTTCTCCTGCCTCCCCCTCCTTCCTTGACTCTCTTCTCCCCGCCCCTTCTCTCTCTCTAATTTTCCTTCTGCAGAGCCTGTCTGCAGGCCCTACAACTGAGGATGGAACAATTAGTACTTGGAACAATTAGTACTTGGATTCAGCATGTGAGCTGAAAGGGATTTGATGCACTGGAGCTACCTAAAATTTGTGTTGCTTTTGGTTTCCATTTTTATTTAAAAGACATTATTGCACCAATCGGGGATGCCAGCCTGGCTCAGTCAGTGAAGTGTGCGACTCTTGATCTCAGGGTTGTAAGTCTGAGCCCCGTGTTGAGTGTGTAGATTACTTAAAAATAAAATCTTAAAAAAATACGATATTGCACTATCAAAAGACAACTTTTGCTTCTATTAGTATCCTTTTTATTCTGACTTTACTACAACAAATTTCATTTTTCTGTAACATGCTCTTGGCAGACCCACATACATAAGTGTTTCCTTGAAATTGTAAGCTCGGGCCACATACCAGGTATATCTTCCGATTCATTATGTCACAAAGATATCCCATGAGGCAACATAATTGACATCATAATCACTTCTGGTATTTGCATAATGTCACAACACACTGATTTCTCCTAATTTACTTAACCATTTTTTCTTTGTGGCACAATTTGATAGTACCTCGTTCTGCAGTTTAATGACAAGAACAGTCCTTGAACATCTTGGCTGCTTCCCCACGTTGAATTGGTGGGCTAGGACACGTTCCTGGCAGGGGGATTCCGGGGTCAATCATTATAAACACTTCCATGGCCCCCAATAATGAATTTAATTGGAAAATGAATACTGAGTTTTCCAAAGAAACTGTCACACAGATAAAATTGTACCATATTGCTGGTTTTGAAATTGAAGATGAGCTATTCTAAATTTCACTCGTACCATATAAATCTGGGCTTCTGAGTACATGTATGCCAAATGTGTCAGTCTTCTGATGAATAGTGTGTTCTTAGCTTTGGAGAGCTACAGGATTATGCTTGAGGGCAGGATTTCTGCAGCACCTCTGCTCCCTTTCAGTCCCAGGGACATTCTTAGCCCGCCAGGAGCGATGACAAGTGCATGTAGCTGGATCCTGCCTGTGTGAGGTGGAGCATGGGAGGAGAGGTGGTGCCGCTGGTGTACGAATGTCTTTTTCCAGAATATTTCTGTGGGAGGAAGGAGTAGGTAGTGTTGTCAAGGCCTGAGAAACAGGACCCAGCTGCTTCTCAGAGCTCTCTGAGGAGACGGGAGGTTTCCTTGTGGGCTGCTGTCTTTCCTCTTTCAGACGAAGCCACAGTCCAAATATCTCTCTAATGGAGTTCTCTGGAAGAACAGAGGTTTGGTTTTCTCACTGCAGCCTGCTGCCAACTCTCAGATACTTTCAACAGCTGGCAGGGCTGCCAACAAACGTGTCCAGAGATGGATTTGAAAGAGACGGAAGATAGAAATGGCTCTTCTTTGCCTGCCCCCTTCCTTCCCTCTCTCCCTCCCTCCCTCCCTCCCTTCCTTTACTTTCTATTTTATCTTTCTCTTTTTTTAAGCATTAGAAAACTTAGAACAGTTTTCTTTATGGGAAGAGCCAACTCTGTGCTGCACACTTTAGAACAAGGTATGTCGCTCTGTAAGGAGCCGCTTCCAGGCCCTTCCCCAGAGCTGGGTGCCGGCAGCTCCTCATGCTCTCTCTCCCAGCCTTTACCAGCTCAGATTAACTTAACCTGGAAGCCAGCATGGGGCCAGCGAGTGATGAAGGCAAGAGTTGGACTCACAGTATGACACGTGCTTTCCAATTAGCCGTGGAAGGAGGATGCTGTTGTCCATCTTGAAGTGATAGGTAATGAGGCTGGGCTTGGCTCTATTAAGGAAGCAACAATGTCTTATCCTGGAAGTGGTTCCGGGTTGGACGGGGATGGCCATATCCCCTGTGTACATTGTAAGCCATATTGAAATAGGCATAGAACAGTGCGCATAGGAAGCCCGTGATAACAATGAGGCACAATGGAATACAGTTCAACGATAGAAATAACAAACTACTAAGACATGCTGCCACATGGAGAAACCTCCAAAACATTACGCTAAGAGGAAAAAAAAAAGCTAGGAAAGACCGCATGCTATATGAGATTTCTAAAAAAGAAAAGGAAAAAATAGAGATAAAAAGCCTATCAATGATGACCTCAGGCTGGGGTGGGAAGATTGAATACAAATGGTCACAACAATACTTTTTCAGGTGATGGAAATATTCTAGAACTGGATGGTGGTGATATTGCACAACTCTATACATTTATTAAAAATAATTGTAGTACTATCTGAAAAGATATATGTAGGGGCACCTGAGTGGCTCAGTGGGTTAAGCCTCTGCCTTTGGCTTGGGTCATGGTCCCAGGTCCTGGGATCGAGCCCCGCATCTGGCTCCCTGCTCTGCGGGGAGCCTGCTTCCTCCTCTCTCTCTGCCTGCCTCTCTGCCTACTTGTGATCTCTGTCTGTCAAATAAATAAAAAATAAATAAAATCTAAAAAAAAAAGATATATGTATCCCGATGTTTACTGCAGCATTATCTACAATAGCCAAGATATGGAAGCAGCCCAAGTGTCCATCAACGGATGAATGGATAAAGAAGATGTGGTGTATATCTACAATGGAATATTACTCAGCTGTGAAAAAGAATGAAATCTTGCCATTTGCAACGACATAGATGGATCTAGAGCATGTAATGCTAAGTGAAAAAAGACAGAAAAAGGCAAATACTGTATGATTTCACTTATATGTGGACTCTAAAAACAAAACAAAAAAATGAACAAGCAAACAAAACAAAACAGACTCTGGAATACAAAGAACAAGCTGGTGGTGGCCAGAGGTGTGGTGGTGGGGGAGTGGGAGAAAACAAACTTCCAGTTATAAAATAATTAAGTATAAAAGAATTAATTTAAGTATAAAATAAGTAACAGAGATTACTTAAATAAATAAATAAATAAATAAAATAAGTAACAGAGATTAAAAGTATAGCATACATACAGCACATCCATGTGAGGGAGATCAAAAGGGTGTTAAAGATCCTGGGAGAGCTCCACCTGGGAGGCTGGTTGAGCTACCTAGAATTACCATCTTCTTTCAATAAGAAATGACCTAATATTGGCGATATTCACATAATATTCATGTAGTTCAACCAAAGCAGTACTTATTTACTCTATAAAAGTATCCACGAAAAGAGTAGCAATGGAATAGATATTCAGATCAATGGAGAGGGGAGAGGGGTGTTTCACAGATAAGGAAGCAGGGATGTTGAGGCTGCCTTGGGGTGGAGCCCTGGCCTGGCTGACTTCAGGACCCGTGATTTCACTGGAGCAACCCCTCTGGTGCCGGATGCCCACCCTAGGAGTCCAGGCTGGATGCTGAACCTTCCCACCAGAAATGCATGAAGACCCCGGATTGAGAAGCTGATACCCATTCTAGCCTCTAGGGGACCTTCTACTTCTCAACTCTCTGCTCTCCTAGGTACAAAAACTCAAACCCGCGTTAGGGATGAAATGGAATCTGCGACCATAGGACCCCCAGCCCACCTCTACCCACACCTCCCCACCCCGCCCCCATACAACAGGTGGGACTTCGGGATGGAGAAGCTGAGGGATGGTCAGCCTCTGTCCTGGGCTCTCGGGCCAGTGCTCTGAACAGGGAGGGCCAGGCTCTGGTTTGGGAGGAGGGGGCCCTCCAGCCCCCACCCCCAGCCCAACCAGGGAAGGCCAAGTGGAAGTCAGAGTGGGGTCCAGAACAAAGTGGCCTAGGTGCTGCTGAGGAGGCTTCTGCTCTGGACCGAAAGGGGCTCAAGGGGGCTCACCCCAAGTGCATTAGCTGGGGCTCTCCAGAGAACAGAAGCAAGAGGACATGCAGGGGTGAGGGAGAGAGAGTCTGAGACTCTAAGGAATTGGCCTACATGACTCTGGAGGGGGGGATGTCCACAGTCTGCAGTGTGGAGAGCCATGGAAGAGTTCGTGCGGCAGCTTGAGGCTAAAGGCTGGCTGGAGGCAAAACCTGTCTTTTTCTCTTGAGGCCTTCTTGGATTGATTGAATGGCCCACCTTCCGCGCGTTTCACTGTTAACCTCACCTAAAAGATACCTTCCTCCTGACATCTAGACTCAGGTTTGACCCAGTATCTGTATGCTGTGGCCTAGCCAGGTCCATACATAAAATGAACCATCACTTTGCAGGTGGGGCCTGCTTGTGTGGGAAAAGGACAGCCCGGGCCCTGACACGAATACGCAGGGCACCTGGCCCTGCCCCACCCCTCCCTCCCTCCCTGCCTTTTCTGAAATAACACCGTAAATGTCCTCTAACCCTGTCGGTCTGAGGAGGTAGTTTGGTGGTGTGCAAAGTCCATGGGATTTGAAGGCTGTCAGACCTGGCTTCCGATCGATGCTCCATCATTTAGCAATCGTTAAATAGTCTTAAGTAAGCAAACCTCTCCACGAATCAGGTTCTTGAAAATAAATTGAGAGGCTCTAGTGAGATAACGTGGGTGGGCCCTGGTGGCCCATAATAGCAATCAGCCAATACTGGCTTCTCCACTTGTGTGAGGCAAGAATAGGGGAGCTCTCAGAGGCCCAGGGCGGGGTACGTGAACATTATTTGGGCGTTTCAAAGCAAAAGATAACAAATGGAATTGTTGACTCAGGTGACAGAAATGCTGGTCTTTGGGGACGAATACAATTTCTTTGGATGCTTTCTTTGCAATGGTCTGTGTTTCCATGGGATGTGTACCCTGGACAGCAGAGAGAACGAATGGAGACCGCCAGGTTGGTAGGCGAGCTTTGCCCGTAACTGGCAGTGTGGTCTCAGCTAAGCCACTTTTTGTGGGGGGGGGGGCGGCGTACCTCTGTAAGGTGAGGGGTTTGGGTGTCGGTCTTAATTTCCTTTTCAGCTGTAATGTCCCACGATTCCACACACCTGTGTTTGCCTGCTAAGATGTACAACAAGTTGTGTCATTTTTTACTTGGTGTCAAGCTGTGTTTAGGAAATTTACAATGTGGCATGACTCAGCCATGGGGCTGGATAGCTTACAGCTGGGATGTCAGTCACTCCTGAGAGCAAATGCCTGGCTTTTCATGAATTTTGCTTCTTGGTGCTCTTTTCTTGTGTATTGATGCCCCCTCTGCTCCCTAACTTCTTTTAGTCTGTACATAACCAGAATCTAGATTCTACTAGAATTTTGAATTCTTCAGAAATTAATTTTCAGCCTATTGGGAGCTTCTGAAGGTTACACCTTTTTTTTTTTTTTGATCTTGCAGAATCATTTCCCTCCCTCCCCAAAAATCTTGTCAGTTTTTAATTTGAAATCACAAATTCAGCATTATGAAGTAGAGAGTATTTTTCTCCGAGAGAGGAATACCAGGCATCTTGTCTTATTTTCTAAGAGTTTAAAATCCATGGGCGTTTGTTTGAGAGGTCTCTGTTTCTGAAGTAGCCAGGATTCAGCCTTGCTATCCGATGGATGAGGCAGGGTCCATCTGGCAGTCCCAGTTTGGGACAGGCTGTCTGAGAGAAGGACATGCCCATGGCTTGAAGGGACCACTCCTTCCCTACGTTACTCCTGCTCACCTGTTATGCTTCAGAGAGACGATCCCCAGGTCACAGAGTGACGAGCATGGACACTTACAACCATGGGTGAGTGAGGTGTAGACTCAGTTGGATCTCTTTCTTCTGCTTTTCCATACTCCATTCTCTCTAAAAGAAAAAAAAAACCATGGAACTAGTATTCAGAACACCTGACTTCTAGTTTGTACCCTGCTTCTAACTGTGTGGCCCTGAGGATGTCACTGAACTTCCCTAGACATCAGTTTCCTTATGTGCAAGTGAGGGGACTAATCTGAGAACAGCAAATATGCCACCCGCATGTGACCAGCCACCCAACTCATGTGAGGAGGAGATATCGCTAATGAATGATAACACGACTGGCTACACAATGATTAATTGATCAGCTCAGAAAAGGGCCTCTGTTTGCCATCCTTGCATGAAATGATGTGTAAGGTCTGGGAAGGCAGTCTGTTTGAAATGTCAGAAAGTGGAATAGGTTGTCAGTCGGCCAGACTCTCGTCTACCTAGATTTAGGAAAGTCCTACTGGAAGGAAAGGGAATGGCTAAAATGACCTTAAAATTCCCCAAGGTATCTATGATCCTGTAGCCATTGAACTCAACTAAGCCAACATCTATTAAACATCTACTGGGATCAAAACTCTCTGCTAGGTGACAGTGGAATGCAAAGATAAATGACAGTCCCTGGCCGCGAGAGACAAAACATCGACTAGAGGAAGCAGATAGAATGGGAAGGCATGAATAGCACTTTAAGCAAACGTGGGAAATGATGTCGTCTCCTGTTCTGAATGCCTTAAGTACAAAATCTGGTTTAGTCCTCTCATCAGCTATTCCAGGACGTATTTTATCTCTCTTTTTCAGGATGAGGAAACTGAGACACGGGGACATTAAGAAAATTCTCTACGGTCACACAACTAGTCAGTAGCCAGCCAGGATTAAAACTCAGGAGGCTAGTAGAGTTTGTCTGTGTCAAAGGAAAGGAGGAGACCCCAAGGTGTCTACGGGACTGGGGGAATGATGCAAGCTTGTAGGGGAGCCGGGGTGTGGGTAGGCAAACTGAAGGCTGCTGTTTGAGGTCTGGGTGATGGAGAAGATGGGACACACACACACACACATACACATATGCATATTTCTCTGTCCTGGTCTGACACTGTTCTCCAAATCATTCAATGACTAACTGAAATATGCTTTAGGGCAATGAGATCTGACTCCACAATGTAGTAGTTCATCAGATTTACTAAACAGAAATGGATCCAACCATATGGGACCTTATAGTTAAGGAGTAATGGAGACAGTATGTAAAGGTAGGTAGATACACACAGAAACAAAGCAAGAGGGTCATGTTAACCAGGTAGCCCTTCTAGGAGGTGGAGACCCTTGCCTCTGATCCCGGAGTTGTTGACCTCAAACAGCACATTTCCAAAGCGTTTGGTGAAAGATCCTATCCGAACACACAGTCGAGGCCAGGAAGCAGTGAGCCAGTGTAGGCATAAAGGCGCTGTGAAAAATGGTCAGAATCTACAACGGGAGCAGAGGAAAACCTATGGGCTCAGCAGCCCCAGCCCCATCACCATGCTGAACCCGGTTCTTGTCGTGGGAAACCACAACCAGGGCCTAGGAACAGGTTCGGCTAAACTGACTAGGACTGGGATTGGTTTCCTCGGAACACCAACCTGCCGAGGTGGTCACAAGGGTGTGACACGGACAGGGCATTCTTGTGCCCTTACTTCCCTGCTGTGTGACTTGGGCACCATTCAAGCCTTGCGAACCTCAATCTCTTCATCTGGAACAGGGGGATATTAGGGGACATTCCTCAGAGCAATAATCAGTGCTCAGTAAGCTAAGAAGTGGTCTTCTTAGCGTTGGACTCATCCGCAAGTCTGCGGCGTCCACCGAGATGGCTGCTTTAGAGCTCTGACAATTTCAGGTGGAATCTTCATCCATTAGACTTTGGTTCCTTTGTGGCAGATTCTTGGAATCTTGGAAGTCATTTACCCTCACCTCCAGAAAGAATTCAGAGTATAATGTATGTGTTTCCATTTGTATTTCCTACACAGAGCGAAGCCTCCCCACCAGGAGTCAGTGTGTGACACACACAGAAATCAGGCAACAGTGAGTCCCGCCCAGGCAGCAGGTGGGCAGTGTTCAGGGTGGGTGGTGGTGGAAGGCACGGGAGGCTCCGTGGGGCACAGGCCTTCTGAGTCATGGGGAGCCTTTTCAGTAACATTCAGGCGACTGTTTATTCCCGGGGAGATCTAGGGCAGGAGAGGGAGAGAGAGGGGGTGGGAGCGTTGGAGAGAAGGAGAGCTCTTATACTCCCCTAGCAGAAACAAGTCTGCAGTACAAACATTGACAATGAGCCATGCCTTCTTACATTCTAGGATTTAGACAAAAATGTGCTGCTCTGTAGCAGCAGATCGGAGCAGAGCTCGCCAGAACTATGAAGATTGTGGTGAGGAAAATTCTAGATTTAGGGGCACCTGGGTGATTCACTTGTTAAGCGTCTGATCTCAGGGTCCTGGGATCGAGCCCCACATCGGGCTCCCCCCTCACACTTCCCCTGCTTGTGTTCCCTTTCTCACTGTGTCTCTGTCAAAAAAAAAAAAAAAAGAAAGAAAGAAAGAAAGAAAATTCTAGATTTAGCTTGAAGACCTCTCCTGGTAGTAAGGCTCTAGTTGCTGGGCTTTCGCTGCTGTCAGCCATTTTAATGCATCTATCGGAGCAGTTTCAGCTCCTTTGCTCCTGGGAGCCAGAGGGGACATGAAGAGGGGAGGTCCTCAGTCAGCAGATCCCTCCAGGCCACAGGGAAGGAGAACAGCAGCTTCCCTCCTCCCTCCTCTCCTTCCTCTGTATCTGCTGGGATAGTTCTGGCTACTAGCTTCCAGCCCGTTTCCCAGCTGGGTGGGGATCCAGCCCCTCACCCCAGTCTAGAGGGTTGGGTCACCGAACTCCTCGGCCAGGTTTTGCCTGCTGCTTCTCTATGGGGTCAGAGCCCTGCTCCCAGTGGTCCTTACAGTAGTATGGACAGAACTTTCTGGCTTCCGACCTTTGTTCTTCTGTGGCACCGAGACCCCTGGCCGCTCCCCATGCCTCTTCCCAAAGGCCTGGTAAGGACAGATCTGGGTGTCGACAGCAGTGCTGGGTATGATTTTAGGTTTGCTACTGCCCTTGGATTCAGTGATGGCAGCTGGCCACCCTGCTTGACCAAGGGGCCCTCTGTGTTCAGGTTAGTGCCTTCCACCCCGTTTTGAAGGATCTTTGAAATAAGTCCCTATATATGCCTTGGATTAATTCAGATTGGCTTTTGCAGAAAGGAAAGTGGGGTCACATTGGTTCAGTCGGCAGATGTTCTGCTCCTAGGTAAGTCTCTCCCTCAGGTGTGATGAGGGCTTCAAAGGAGACTAGGACATGGTTCTGGCCCCAAAGGGGTTCCCAGTTGTGGGAGAGGTTGCAGTGTAAACTGGGGGGCTAAGGGGTGGTTTGGCCCTTTGTTCCCGGGGAATTCCAGCTCGTACCAGCTGGAGGAGGCTGCATGGTGATGGAGTGAGAGAGTGCACAGGGTTGACCACAGCAAACTTGGGAAGCCAAAGACGTTGTCTTCAGTTCGTCTCAAGGGAATCGGGTTTGAGTCTGGGTTCTGCTAGTGACTTTGAGCAATTCACACATCTTTTCTGAGATTCTGGTTCTTCATCCATGACATGGAGAATGTATCTCCCTTACACAGTCGTCAGGATAAAATGCACAACGTGAAAGTGCTTTGGAATCATATAATCCTACACAAGTAGCAGATATAAGTGTAGTATAATGACCTTCCTCCTTCCCATTCCCGAGCTCTTCCTCCCAGTCCAACACACCATTCTTCCCATGTGCTCAGCACCCATAATTCCTTGGGAATCTTCTCCAGATCTTTCCCTTTTGGGGAAGAACCTATTTCTCATTTCTATTCCAAACCTCCTCTAACTGAGAAAGAACAGAGGATCGGATAAACTAATATACATTAAGGTATATATGAGTCTACTAGATTTGCTATATCAAAACACTGCAGACCGGGCGGCTTAAACAACAGTGCCTTATTTTTTCAAGGTTCTGGAGGCTGGAAATCCAAGATCAAGGTGCTGGTGGGGTTGGTTTCCTCTGAGGCCCCTCCCTTTCCCTGGTGTGCAGATGGCAGCCCTCCCATAGTCTTTTCTCTGTGTTCATGCTCCCCTGGTGTCTCTTGGGTGTCCAGGTGTCCTCTTCTCATGAAGATGCCAGTCAGATTGAATTAGGATCCAACATAAAATGTCACTGAAATTTAATTACTTCTTTAAAAGTCCATTCTCTAAACAGCCACATTTTGGGCCTCCATGGATTAGAGCTTCAGCATAAGACTTTTGGGTAACACAGTGCAGTCCGTAACAAGGAGTTAAGGATCAACGATCTCCCCCTTCTAGCTTGCACCCTTGAGGAGGATGCTGAAGGAAGAATTGTAGAGGAGAGGAGGGCTGGATGCAGGATGGTAGATTCTAGCATCTCATGACCAGTTGGGTGTAGGGGGGTGGATTTTTGGCTGGGAATTTTCTTGGCTTCCTTCACAGACCAACATATAGGCAGCCACCTGCTCTGCCCATGAAACACGGCTGGTGCTGGGTAGATGGACTGCATTTCATTTTCTTCCTGGATTCCAAAGAAATAAGCTACTCTCACCTCTCTGCCTCTAAGGAACACCAGTATTTTTTAAATAGTTCCTCGAACAGCAGCTGTTTCAGCCCTGTCTGGAGAATTGAGCCACCAGCCTTGCCAACAGTTGAGTACTACAGGGAGAGGCATTATGTGAGTCTGGAAAAAGAAGAACTCCAAAGTGTTCAGCAGAAGGGCACAGCCCTAAACCAGCCGCCACTTCTCCCAGTCGTGAAGCCGCTCCAGCGGCAGCGAGCGGGGGAGATAAATTACATGCTGTGGTTTGGGGGGTGAAGCAAGACAAAAGGCAAGAGACCGGCTCTTGCCTTAGGTCACTCAGAGACTCAGTGTTAGAATCTGGCTACATTGTTGGCAGAAAACAGCCAGCCGAGCCCAGCAGCGACCAGTGTCCTTCAGATGAGAGTGTCAGGACTCTGTCTGTCCCCCGAGGAGACGGGGATTCTTCAAATGGTATTTCCAACTCATCCTTCTGTGCCTGGGAGGGATAGAAACCTTTATCACTCTGCTTGGAGAAAATGTGCGTGTGCGTGTGTGCACGCGCATGCGCAAACACCTTCACCACAGCAGCCTTTGAATTCAGAGATCTGTCGGAGCTTTTAGAAACAAAATACTCAACAAACAAAAAATAAGTTTATCTTGCGAATCAGGAGGGATTTCCTTATCCCTTGCTAATCTGAGAGGAGGGCTCTTTCATATCTAAACACACACACACACACACACACACACTCACAGCTAATTTTGTGCATTAAAAAATTATATATTCATTAAAAATAAATAAAATTAAAAAATTAAATGGTATACTACAGTCAATCAATCAACCAATCAATCAATCAAATAGATGAAGTCTTTTATCCAAGCTGTCCTCATTGGCAGAAACGAGGATCACCACATCCAGGGCACCATCATAAGCATTGCTTTCTTCTTCATTTTCATGCAGCTCTCAAGCTATAATCCAAAGCCTGTTGTTTGCTTGATTTGCAGCCCGCCGGCAGCCTGCTAGGGGATGGCCCAGAATCTGGAAAGAGCTACAGCCTTTGCCTGTAGGAGTCACCTGCTGAATTCCCAGGTCAGACAAGACCTGGGGAAGCTTCTCCATCTGTCTGCAGTGGGAACCAGAGCTGTGCTGGCAGAATGGCCCAACTTCAGGGCAGGTTGGGGGCCTCAGGCTGTTAGAGAGGTGAGGGAGGTTTTCCCTCATCCTTCTTTCCCCTTCTTTCCCATCCATCCTTTCCCCACATTTCCCTAGGATGTGATGTGTAGTCATTTGCTGAGAAACTTCCCTTGCTGTGTGGAGCTGTAGCGGTCGGGATAAAAGGTGCTTTCTCAGAGATAAAGAAGGTCACCACCTTCAGCCAAGATAAATGAGGAGTGAGAATAGATAAAGAAAAACTAAGGGGAAATTGAGATTCTGTTGCCCGAAAAAAAGAAGGGAAGCAAAGGGTCTGGGATTGAAATAGGAAGTAAATGGTGAAAGGCAGACATGAGAGGGGACACACGTCTGCACAGGCTGAGTTACACGGTGGTGACAAAGAGCCCCAGTGTTTCTCCAGCTTCACATAACACAGGTTCATGTCTTAGGTACGCTAATTGCTCCTCACAGACCAGCTGGAAGCTCGGCCTCTTGTCAACATCCGGGAACTGGGCCCATGTGAGCAGTGAGAAGACAAGAACATATATTAAGTTTCTATTGAGCACCCGGTCTTCAAGCTCCCACTCAAAACAGATGCGGCTGTCATGTGTCACTAGCAAGGCAACCGGCTAACTTCGGTTAGCTCCCGCCTAACTTCCAGTCTTAATGATTACCATAGCAAGCATCACTGAATGAGAGAAGAATGGAGGAAGACACAGGGAGTGGTTACCAGGATCACGTACGTCAGAGGAGCTGCGGGAGGGACTGGGTGGGGATCCCTGAATATATCCAGGAGGGTGTAAATCTGGCAAGGAAGTAATGTCACCACCATGTTCCTTCATATAAAATCTTGAGTTCAGTACAGCCTTGCTCTCCAAGCTGCTGCATTACGATGAGGACATGGTGTGTGCACACATGAAGCCATCAATTCTCATCAGTCAAGTAGTATCATTTTTGCCCCAATCTCGGACACAGGTTCAACAACGTCAGAACTCTTCATAATGTCTTTTGTCTCTTGTTTTCTTTCTCCATCTTTGGGTCTCTCTTTCATCTCTCTATTTTTTTCTGGCCTAGCTTCCAGTTTATGTATTTTCTTTTCTACTGTATCTAATCGGATATTGAACCTATCCATTGTGGTCTTCATTTCAGTCATGATTTTTTTCCACACCAGAATTTCCATTTGGCTCATCTTTTATAGTTTTATAGTTTTTAACATAAATTTCCAGTCATCCATCGAAATCCTTCATTCTGTCTTTTATTTGTTAAACATGTTTGTCATGGTTATTTTGAAAGTTTGTGTCTGCTTTATTATCTGGACCTGCTGTGGGTCTGTTTCTATCGTCTATTTTTGTATTCACTTTTGGTCATGTTTTATATTCTCCATGCCTCATTACATCTTAATGAGTGACAGATAATGTGTACAAACCTCTGCAGAGATCATTTGAGGCTTTTAATGCTGTGTTTTTTTCTAGAGATTTTTCTAGATATTTTTCTAATGCCACTTTGCTTTTGGCAGGCATCTAGGCTACAAACACTCCTAATTCCAGATTGCCTGAATTCAGTCAAGGATTTAGATTATTTGAAATTGAGCTTCAGGCCCAGAGAGGGCTGGTTTGTTGGTCCACACTTATCTCCAAGGCAACTGATAGCCTCGGATATTTTGTTGGTCTTCCCTCCTCCACTGTCTCTGAAACCCATGGTGTCTCTGTCTCTCTCTCTCTCTCTGTCTCTCTCTTTTGTATTGAAGTATAGTTGACACACAATGTTGCACTAGTTTCAGGTCTACAATGTAGTGATTTGACATCTCTATAGATTATGCTGTGCTCATTACAAGTGAAGCTACCATCTGTCACCATACAACACTATTACAGCATCGTCGACCATATTCCTTATGCTGTACCTTTTATTCCATGATTTATTCATTCTATAACCAGAAGCCTGTATCTCCCACTCCCTTTCACCCATTTCGCCTGACCACCTCCCATCCCCCATTCTCTACCTCTCCTCTCTCAGGCAACCATCAGCTTCTTCTCTGTATTTCTAAGTCTGATTCTGCTTTTTGTTTATTTTTCATTTGGTTTGCTTTTTAGACTCCACATATAAATGGCTTGATGAAACCCAGGTCTCTTGCTGTGTGGAGAACTCTGCTCAGTTCTTCAGGCTCTCAGCTTCCACATTCAGGATTTGCATATGCCTCTGAGGACAAGCAGTCCCAGGCATCAGTCTCATCCCTGGGCCTCCTTTTCTTTCGTAGAACTTCAATTCCTCGCTGCTTTGGTAGCTCTCTGATGCCTCCAAACAGATGTCATTACAGCTACACAAGTCTTCCTAGCTGTTCTCAGCAGGGAGAACCACTTCCAGAAGTGGAAATTCGGGAAGTGACATTTGGACTGAGACCTGAGTGAGAAAGAGCTGGCATCATTGGGATCCGGGGAAGAGTGCCAAGGCTGGGAGATATATCAAGAATGATCGTTTGCAGTGAGTTCAAAATGTGGCTATGTTCAAGGAGTAGAGAGGCCATTGTGGGTGGGGATTGGTGAGTGAGGAGGAGAGTGGTATGGCAAAAGGCCAGCCAGGTAGCAGGGGCCTGATTGTATGGGTGCTGGAGGCCACAGAAGGCAACACAGGTCTTCCCTAAGGAAGATTCAGAGGGATGTGGACACAGCACTCCATATGTTTGTAGCATCACTTGCTGCCATCATGGCACAGTCATTACTGTAGAATGGTTCATGGAGGGTGTTCTGTTCATAGGAACTTGAAATAAATGATCCAGAGATCCAACTTGTAGACCTGAAAACTAACCAAACGTCCTAAGTTTTTGGTTTATCCATAAGCCAGGCAGTTTCCCTACATCAGAGCATGTAGATATGGAGAGCAAATAGGAACAAACTTGGAAATGCCATTCATTGGCACACATAGTCGCTGGGGCTCCACAAAAATGGCCAGATGACTGGATGCTTTCCCTCACCCCTTTTTTCTTTTCCTTCTTCCTCCTTCCTCTTCTCCATGACTGTTGCTTTCAGGCCATCCAGTGAGCCAGCCAAAGCCCCCACAACATCCAGGCCTTCCAGGAAGCTCAAGCCACGCCTCCCATTCCCTGAGCTTTAGGATTCCTTTTACTTATGGATCTCTGCCTTGGAAGGTAATAGATATGAATCTGTATTGAATAAATCTATAAATCTATATTGAATAAATGTGTGACTGTCTGGGCAAAGTAATTCACAAAAAGGTCTACTATACCTGACTCCCTCTGGGGAGAATGTGTTTACCTAACTGAATGTATTATCCCTAGGTGACATCTTGGAGCTAATTTTGAGCAGAATTTCAAAGTAGTTTTCTTTTCTCAGGAAACCTATTCCAGGGAATAGAATGCCTCATCTCAGCACAAAACCTTGATCCATTGTCTCAGGTTGTCTCTCACTATTTGGAAGTGGCTCAGCACATCACGAAACTCAGGGAACAGAAGTTGCTGCTTATGGGGACAGGCTTTGGCATGGGGAGGTAGGTACTAAGACATTCAAAACTGGAAATCATGTGTCTATGAATGCAAGGGACTCACACATCGCATTCCATCCATAGGAACTTGATATCGATGATTCAAAGTCCTCCTTGGAGATCGAAGACCTTATCCAGGGCTGATCATCTTCTCTGTGCTTGAGGATCTTAATTTCCTACAGTCATATGATTGGCCTGAATGTAGGAATGAACAGCTGCAAGATTATTCCACCAAGAGATATCTCCGAAAGAGTGAGGAAAAAGGGAGAAGGAAAATACCTTTCTCTATATGAACATTTTCTCTAATGGCATCTTATACTGTGTCCTTCAGGCACCTCTCATCCGTAGTGAAGATTTTCTGAGCTTGCAAATGTGTCTTGGGCAGAAAATTCAATCCATTCCATTTAAGGGGTACAGCATGCCTGGTCAGGCTCAGCTCAGCGTTTCTTTCCTCCCCTCTCCGGCTGATGACGTGTGCTTGATACAGCTGTGTGTGCAATCTGCTGTCCTTTGTGGAAGTACTGGCTCACTTGCTGTCTGGAGCCTTCATAGAAGACATGTCCCCATGTTCTGTTGAACATGTGACATGTTCAATGAGCTGAGCTGTGTTCTGATCATGTCATACCAGGAACGTGGCTCAATCCTGGGCTCTTTAACGAGAGAATTCAGTGGCAGAAATCTTCAAGAACAACAGCTCTGGGACCCAGAAATGGTGCTGTTTTCCTGCCCCATAGCTTCAACTCAGGCAGTTAGGATCACAGATGGCCCTGGAACAGAGGGCCCCCCCCGGGAGCATTCTTAAATCTGATTCTAGAATAAATACAGTCATTGCACAGGAACATTGCCTGTGAACAAATGTCTTGCATCCATGAGGATGAGGCTCTGTTTCCCGCCTGACCTGCTTCGTTGGCACAGGGCCCATCTGTCTGAGCAGAGTTAGGTAAGAAGCGTCTCATGGGGAAGAAGCGAGCAATGAGAGACATGAAATGATTTACTCGAGACCACTAATCAGTGCCAGATTTTCTTGAGAGAACCTAACTTCCTGTTCCCCAAGCTCAAGATATGGAAGCCCGCTGTCAGCCCGCGTGAAGGGTCTGGGGGCCAAGTATCGATTCATTGGCGCACTTGATGATTTGGGGGGGAAGGGAGGAGGGGCATTTCTCACAGCTGCCAACAAGCTGGTGTGGCCCTCCTGTCATCACAGAACCTTCATTCTAGAGGGAAAGGCAGACAATTACAAACAAACAACAGCGCTATGAAGGAACCATACAGGATGACACTCAGGAAGTTTCTGAGGGTGGTCAGAGAGGCGCCTCAGAGACAGGAACATTCAGGACACCAAGATCAAAGGAAGAGCCAGAGTCAGCTGAGCACAGGTGGGAGAGCGCGGGGGTGAAAAGTGGGGGAACAGTGTGACATGTTCTACAAACTGTCACATTATCAGCAAGTCTCGCAGTGCGGTGAGCAAAGGGCAGAGTGGCAAAAGACGAAGAGAGACAAGGGAGCTGTGAGGCTGGGCTGAACTCTCTTAGGTTAGGGACTTGAACTTTACTCTGAGCACCAAGGGCAGCTTGCGAAGCTTTCCAAGCAGGCGTGGCCACAGTTTGATTGTACTTTTATTTACTAATTTTTAATAAATATTTTATTTATTTATTTGATAGAAAGAGACAGAATAAAAGCAGGGGAAGGGGCAGAGGGAGAAACTCAGCAGGGAGCCTGATGTGGGACTTGATCCCAGGACCCTGAGCTGAAGGCAGACGCCTAACGACTGAGCCACCCAGGCGCCCGTGATTGTATTTTTAAAAGATCAGTCTGGATACATATGGAAACTTGGACTTTGAGGAGCCAGAGTGGCAAGAGGAACTTACTGCATCACCCGGAGATTACGGGGGCGTGGACCAGGTGGTGGCCATGGGGTGGCGGGAGTGGGCAGAGTCTCGTTATATTTTGGGTGTAGAATTGGCAGGACATACAAATGGTGGGATGTTGGGGTGGGTAGAATGAGAGGATGGAGGAGCCTAGAATGTTACCTAGATTCTTGGCTTCAGCAGCTAGCTGAGTTGAAAGATAGAACCCACCCTCAGCAAGATGCCCCTCTCGAGGTGGAGAAGACAAGGGAAGAAACTGGTTTGCAGGATAGGGAAGCAGAGTTCTGCTTTGCACTTTCTCTCCAAATGGAGAGGTAAAGCAAGCTATTGAATGGATACATCTGGCATGAGAGGCGTTGTCAGGGTTGAAGATAAGAACTTGAGACTCATCAAGATATAAACTTTTTTTAGGAAATTGGAATAAACCAGACTACCAGGGAAGAAAATGTAACTAGAAAGCAGATGTGAACCTTTAACTCTTCCGAGTTTAAATGTCTTATGGGGGAAGAGAAGCCCACGGGGTGACCATGAAGGTGTGTTTGTTTCCTGTAGATGTGGTGGGAAGGCATCTATGCAACTGTAGAAAATATCTGCAAACCACAAATCCAGTCGGGGTTAATACTCAAAATATACAAAGTCCCATACAACCCAATTGCCGAAAAACCAAACAATCCAATTAAAAAACGAGCAGAGGAACTGAATAGATGTTTTTCAAAAGAAAACATACAACAAATGGCCAACAGGTATGTGCAAAGGTGCTCAACATCAGTAATGACCAGGGAAACACAGTTCAAAACCACAGTGAGGTGACCACCAGTATACCAGTGAGCATGATCGCCCCACCTGGGTGGCTCAGCCGATTAGGTGTCCGACTCTCAATTTTGGCTCAGGTTGTGATCTCGGGGTCATGAGATTGAGCCCTGCGTCGGGCTTCACAATGGTTGTGGAGTCGGCTTGAGATTCTCTCTCTCCCTCTGCCCCTCCCTTCCCTGCTCACTCTCTCTCTCTCTCAAAAGAAAGAAAGAAAAAAAGAAAAGCAGAAGACAGGAGATGACCAGTGTTGGGAAGGGTGTGGGCAAAAGGGAATCCTGTGCACTGTTGGTGAGAAGGTGAATTGGTGCAGTCACTGTAGAAAACAGTAGGGAGGGTCCTCAAAATAATTAAAAATAGAATGACCCTAGGATATAGCACTGGGACAAGACATGTGAAAATGTGACTATGCCAGGTGGAGGGAACCTGCAGGGTGGAGGCTCTGAGGTTTGAGAAACAGCAAGAAGGCCAGTCTAAACAGGAGGAGTTATAAAGACAGAGAGAAGGAGGAGACAAGATCACAAAGAGAGATTGGCCACATCCTGCGGGACCCAGGAGGCCATGATAAGGATTTGCTGGGTGTAAGGATTTGCTGGGTGTGAAGCGACTTCTGTGAGGATTTTGAGCAGTAAAATAATAACTTTTGATTTTTTAATAAAATTGTGCAATAATTTCAGGTTCATAGAGGAGTTGTGAGGGCAGTAGGGAGAATTCCCGTATGCTCTCTGCTGGTGTCCAGGCCAGCTTTCCCCTCGTGGACCCCACTAAGCACAGGTCAGGATTTGTAGGTAGAGAACCAAACTACCTTCTCCCACTGATTTTTCCTTTGCCCAAATTTCCAGCAGGAAGGGACACATCCCTCAGCAGCATCTACCTCACCTGCCATTCTCAGGGACTTTGTTGTCAGAACTCTCTTCCTACAGCCCCCAGAGGCCAAGGTTTTAGAAAAGGAAACATTTCTTATCGTGAATCATCAGGACTCTCTGGTTGGTAGCACCAACATGCCAACACCAAGTAGAGGTGTTATTCTACTGTGCACTATTCTCTTCTGTGCCCGATGCCTCCCTGGGATTCTGAATACCTTTCCCTCCTTCCCTCCTTCCTTCCCTTCCCTCCCTCCCTCCCTCCCTTCCTTCCTTCCTGGGATTCACACTCAGTGGGATTCTCTCTGCCATCTGCCATTGTGGGTGAGCATGAGCAAGTGCCCAGCCACTCAGTTGCCCGTCTAGCTGCGTCACCTTGATTGGGACTGGCACACAGGGCCCACCATGGCACGCTGGTGAGGAGAGGTCATGGTGACGCAAGGAAGAATTTCATTTTCTAGTATCATCCCCCATCTCACAGCTTACATCAGTGGCATATTTGCTTTCCTGGCTTTTGTCAATCACAAACATTTAGGTCTCTCTTCTCCCTCTTTCTGGTAGAAGAGGGGGAGGCAGTGAAAAGCTGAGAGAAGGACACCCTGTGTTCCACAAATATAAAAACATAAAAATATCTCTCCTCAACACGAAGTGATGAGGAAATATGCAAAACCTGGGAGCAGAATTCCTTTCAGGGGGGAAGTATTTTTCAGCACAGCAGCATGAAAAACCTTTTGGCCTGTGAAATGACAGCTGTCAGATGTGGCTTTAGTAAGCTAAGGGAGTGGCAAGACATTCGAATGTCCCTGAGCAAGGGTTTCAGGGAGCCAGTGGGAGGGAGATAGGAGGCGAATGGGGGGAGAGGAGGGGCAAGAACCATGCAGAATCCTGGCACCAGGAGAGAAGGGGCCACTCAGGTAGGGACAGCTGAGGAGCTGAGGAGCTCCAAAAGACAAGGGTGTCTAATATACTCTAAATTATCCGCTGAACTGGCTTACAATGTAAACCGTTGCCCTAACCCCCAGAATCCTCAGCAACGTCTACCATGTCATGTGTCAGTGGTGTTGGTTTCAAACCAAGGAAAGGGGCTGCTTTTGCTCTCTGCTTCCTCTGTAAATTTCTCCACCTGCCGTTTTCCTTGTCCTGAGAAAGACAAGGAAGGTGGGTGCATTGGTATGTATCGTGCCCTCCATTCTCTCACTGCCATGGAACTTTGTCCCATATTAATTTTAAGAGCTTTGGGGGCGCCTGGGTGGCTCAGTGGGTTAAAGCCTCTGCCTTCGGCTCAGGTCATGATTTCAGGGTCCTGGGATCGAGTCCCGCATCGGGCTCTCTGCTCAGCGGGGAGCCTGCCTCCCCCTTTCTCTCTGCCTGCACCTCTCTGCCTACTTGTGATCTCTGTCTGTCAAATAAATAAAATCTTAAAAAAAAAAAAAAGCTTTGTGCTTATGGGAGGAAAGCATGGCAGTTCAGGTTGTCATTATTTTTTATATCCCTTGGTAAGGGAAGAGTTAAAGCTTTGTCAATGAGTATAAAATCAGTAAGATTTCTGTTCTCAGAGTAGGGTCTACTGAAGAGCCGCAGGAAGGGAGAAGGACTTAGACATTAGTGATGATTTTAAGTCACAAAAAAGCCAGTCAGATGGGAGAAGTGGGGGTGGGGACTGCCCCTCGGTTCAAAAGAATGAAAATGAGAAAGGGATTTCGAGCTGAGTTTAACAAGGCTGCTGCCTAAAGTTGGCTCTAGGTCTAGGCTAACTTGACGTTTTAAGAAAAACAAGTATCTGAGATGAGAATCAGCAGCAGAGAAGATACAGGCAGTACTAGACTCAGGAGGATCCCACCACGAGGGACATCAAGGACTGCCTGCTGAAAACTGGGCTATTTGGTGGTCAGTGCCCAGTAAATACCAAGAGAGGAGAAAACCACAAAAATAAATCTGATTGTAAATTCTGTATGGAATGCACTCATGCTTATAAGGTCACTGGAGAGGGGTGTGGGCAGGGTGGTGATAAATTAGTAAGTTAGGAAGGTTTGCATACACTTGGCATCAAAGCTCAAGCACCTAAACTCCTAGAACTTCCTCTAGACCATATTGGATTAGAGAGAGAAGTGCTTGTGGGATTATTTTGAGACTTCAGAGCTCAGAGGAGATGAAGGTGCCCTCCTGACGGGTATGCCCACAGTAGCTCGGCAGGAAAGCCTTACGTACCCTGGGGAGCTGGGGTGGCACAGTCAGTCAAGCATCCATCTGACTCCTGATTTCTGATTTTCGGTGTGCTTTCATATTATTGAAACGTGACATTGCCCCAGAGCACATGGTTCTTTCCAAAGCTAGGGTGCAGAGCCCTCCCAGGAGGGCTCCTGACGGGTGTTTGGTACCCTGTTATCTCAGGTCTCTGCCAGGCAAGAACACACTCTACTCTCTCCCCACACTCAGTCTCAAAGATCTTTCTGCAGACCCTAGATATGTTCCTTGCAAGCCCAGTCTCCATCCTCCACCCAGTTTAATCCCCCCAAAAGAACAGACTCCTAAACAGGATAACTATTGTCTGGCCACAGAGCCACAACCTAAGCCCTTTGGGGGTTACTGGGGTCAACCAAGAAAGACATGAACTAGGAAGTGACAGAAAAGGGTGGGTTATGGAAAAACTAAAAGACATAGCAGTGGAGTATTGGCCTATGGGTCCTTGAAGGTGTGGAAAACAAGCCAGCATGGACAGTAGTTGCTTAGGATGCTTGGATGGATGGATGGATGGATGGATGGATGGATGGATGGATGGAGGATGGATGGATGGATGGGAATGATGGCAGGAAACTAATAATGATCACAATAATTATAATTACAGCACCCACCAGGTGTGCACTTTCAATTATTACTATACACTATGCTAAGCACTTTACAAGCATGTTCTCAGTTCATCATCAAAACTTCCCATTTTACAGAAGAGAAAACTAAGACTCAGCAAGCCTGGGTAATTTAGTCGAGGTCCCCCAGTTAATAAGGCAGAACGTAGGTCTGTGTAATTCCATAGCCTGTGTTTGGCTCAGGATAGAGAAGACTGCTTTCCTGTGAAAGCCATTGCTTTGTTTAGAACACATAACTGACCAATCCAAGTACTTTCCTTATTGTCTTGGTAGACTGTAAGGACCTAGGAAGCCCTGTAATGATGTGATATGGACACAATTCATCTGCTATCCTCACCGAAGCCCTGAACTTACTGCTTTTATGTCCTGAGAGTTCAAGCTCCTGTGGGCAAACTATCAAATCCCCAAATCACCAAGGAAAGGAGAAGCCCACTCCTACAGAGCTCCTAGAAAATGGTGTTGGCTCTGTGAGCATCCCTTTCCCTATCAGTAAGAGAGTATGAAAATCTTCTTATGGAAAAATTAAATAATACTGTTAAGCCTAATACTAATAGAGAAATACATTTATTGGGAAATTACTCACTAGTGTCCTATGGCTGAGGTTCTGGAATATACCAGAACATTTTGTGGTTTTGTCTCTAACTCTGCCTCTGACCTGCTGCTGTAAAAGATCGTGTGACAGAGCTGAGCTTTGAGCTCCTATTTTAGCTTTAGTTGTTAGAAAATGCTTCTATTAAAGAGTAACAGGAGGAGTGAGCCTTTAAAAATGGAAATCAGGGGGCTCCAGGTGGCTCAGTTGGTTGAGTGTCCGACTCTTGATTTCGGCTTGGGTCATGATCTCAGGGTCATGAGATGGAGCTCCACTTCCAGTTCCGTGCCGGGTATGGAGCCTGCTTAAGATTTCTCTTCTTCTCCCTCTGCTCCTACCCCCCTCTCTAAAAAAGGAGAGAGATTAAAAATGGAAACCAAGGCATTTCACTCTCTTGCTCAAAGGCCTCCAGAGATCCTCACCAAGACCTACAAGGCCCTGCATGGTCCTGTTGGCCCCAGCATCCACTCTGACTTGATTGTCTCCTCACTTCCTTCTATAATCCCCCACTCCGGTCTCCCCGCTGCTCCTCAGAGACCCCAGGCGTGCTCCTGGGTTTGCACTTGTCTTTTTCTACCTAGAAGGGTTTGCCTCCAGGTACATACGTCGTGCTCCTTCTTTCATCTTGTAGGTCTGCATGCTCCAGGGTCACCATGTAAGAGGAGCTCTCTCTGACCCCATATGGGGATCAAGCTCTGTCTCCCTTCTTTGCTCTACATTTCTTCAGAGGACGCCTCTCTTCTGGGCCTAGAACAGAGCCCAGCACATCATGCTCAATACAATCTTGTTGACTAAAATAAATGAATGAATAATTAAATATATTCACTCTCACTGCTAAGCTGGATTCAGGTTGTGCTTATGTTTTCTTCAGAGAAATAACCAGTGTGTAATCATCCTACCGTCGAAAACAGAGAAATGAAGCAATTACTGATTTTTCCAGTCCCAGGGACAACTTTTACTTACATGACCTAGAAAATTGAGATCAAACTATATTTTGACCCAAATAGAACAAGAACTGCTTCAAATTACTTCTTCATTTTGTCAGTGATGGCCACGCCCTAGTTTGCTAAGATAAATTAGATTTGGCCCAAAGCAGTCATGGATCACTGGCCTAACTAATGATAAGTAAAGGAAGCTTCCACTTTATTTCCTTTTAAAATGAGTCCAACTTACCAATTTTTTAGATTTAAGACTATGATTTACACTCAGAGCTCTTCAGGTACTGTAAACAGACAACCGCTTATGTGCTCTGGAGTGTTTCAACAGAGAGTTTGTTTTAGGGCTGAAATAATCCTATTTCTATGCTCTACACTTTATCTAAATATCAACAGATCTCCTGGTCATTGCTTATTTGTTGTGTACATGACTCAAGGTTCTTCCCTAATTTGAAGGTATTTTTTCTCAATTGTACTTAAAAAGAAGAGGTTTTTCTCATGTCCCACCTGAGTCACCTCTTTAGTGGCTATGTTTTTCTTTTTAAGATTTTATTTATTTATTTGACAGAGAGAGAGCACATGAGCAGGGGAGGGGTAGGGGAGAGGGAATCCTGAGCAGACTCTCCACTGAGCTCAGATCCCGACATGGGGCTCAGTCTCAGGATTCTGAGATCAGGACCTAAACCGAAACCAAGAGTCGGACACTTAAGTGATTGTCCCTCCCCCTTATTGGCTAATTCTTTCCACTTCTTGCTCAATTCCTTTAATTCAAGACAAAAACAAAATATAAAATACTAAAAAAATGAACTGGAGGGATATTTTATGTTCACTGATAGGAAGACAGTTTTGTTAAGATGTCACTTCTTCTCCCTTGGCTCCATGCAGTTTTAATCAAAATCCCAGCAAGTTCTTTTGCAAATATTGACAGATTGATTCTACTGTTTATGTGAAAAGGCAAAAGACCCTGAACCGCCAACACACTCCTGAAAATGGAGGCTGACTTCTGGATGTCAAGGCATACTATAAAGCCACAGTAATTCAGACAACGTGGTACTGGTGAAGGAATAAACCATTGGATTAGAGGAACAGAATAGAGCGCCCAGAAATAGACCCACACAAATGGAGTCAACTTATCTTTGACGTAGGAGCAAGGGCAAACAATGAAAAAAGATATTCTTTTCAATAACCAGTGCTGGAACAAATGTATGACCATATGCGAAAACACACACACACACACACACACATACACACACACACACCACAAAGGACAGAAGTCTAGACACAGACTGTACAACTTCCATACAAATGAACTCAGAACACATCTTGGACCTAAATACAAAATGCAAAACAAAAGAAGTTCAAGAAGAAAACACATGGAAAAAAAATCTAGTGACCTTGGGTTTGGTGATGAGTTTTTAGATACACCAAAAACATGATCCAGAGAAAACAAAGTAAGTTGGGACTTCATTCAAATTAAAAAACACTTTTCTGTAAGAGCCACTGCTAAGGGAATGAAAAGAGAAAACTTGGGCTGGGAGAAAAGACTTGCAAAAATGACTTGTACACAAAATATACAAAGAAATCTTAAAGCCCAATAATAAGAAAAGAAAGAACCCAACTGAAAAAAACTGGGCAAAATATCTGGAGACCTCGCCAAAGAAGCTACACAGATGGCAAATAAGCATATGAAAAGCTGCTCAACATTATTTGTCATTAGGGAATTGCAGATTAAAAGAAGATACTATTGCACACTTACTAAAATGGCCAAACTCCAAAGAGCTGACAATACCAAATACGGAAGTCTTTCCTAATGTGAATTTAGAATATATTGTTTTTGGAGAATGATTGTATGATCTATCCTTGCAAGAGATGAGAGAGAGGATATTTGCACCACAAAAATAACCAGTAAGATTACTCAAGAATATGAGAGAATTCCTACATATCAATAGGAAAAAGAAAATAACCCCATATAGAAAAATGAGCAAAAAACATAAAAATGTATTTAATCTAAGACAAACCACATGTGGCCGATAAATACATACAAAGATGGTAAGCTTTGGGGGATTGTACAGCATGTGCACAAGTAGACCCTATTTTATACCCATGTGATTATAAAAGTTAAGAAATCTGACAACGCTAAGTATTAGCGAGAAAATCATCATTGGATCTCCTCTGTATTGCCAGTGGGAAAAATAGTGTAGCGACCACTTTATGAAATAACTTGGCATTATCATGTCTATTTCAACATTTGCATATTTGCAATTCCACTTCTAGGTAAAAAAGAGAATCTTCAGCACATGTGCATTAAGACACATGTGCAAGACTTTTCATGAATTCTTATTCCATACAGTAAGACACTGAAAACAGCCTGATGCCCTTTGACAAGAGAATACACTGTGGTATATCCACACAACGGACTACCACACCACAGTGAAAATAGATCCGCGCCAGCCACGTGAGACAACTTGGCTGAATCTTAACTGCACTCGTTAAATAGCAAGCAGAATCAAACCATATATTGGCAGACATACACACACATGGGGTAAAACACACAAAAAGAGGAAAAAGGATAAGAATGATAAACACAAGATCCAAGGTGTTAACTTGCTGCAGGAAGCAGGCGGGGAAGTGGGATAGTAGATGAGCACAGAGGTGGGTGTATGTCATTGGGAAATTTTTAAGTCTCGGATGAGGATGGCTTAGCAGTGTTTGTTATGTAATAAAAATAAATCATGAAAGGAAGAGGGGTTATGTAAGGCCCAGCGAGGATTATGCATCATGAGCCAAGGATTGCACTTGGTAAAGTTCCATACACTTAAGGTGCAAAACTAGGGGACTCCTGTGTGGCTCAGTTGGTTAAGTGCCGGGCTCTTGATCTCGGCTCAGGTCTTGATCTCAGGGCTCTGAGTTCAAGCCCTGTGTTGGGCTCCGTGCTGGGCATGGAGCCTACTTAGAAACAAACAAAACCTAAACAAAAACTTTTATGATAATAAAGGCAAAACAGTGAGCCTAATCATGGGATTAAGAGCTGCGTCTGGGGAAAGCCAGACAGATGGTAGGGGGCAGTATTCCAACGGAAATACTCCTCCTCAGAGTTTCTCCTCAAGCCCCAGAATCCCTGTATTTAGTCCGCACCCAGGGCCATGCCCATACTGCCCCATGGCCTGCCCCATTCTCTCTCCTAGCCTCCCTGTGTCCTTGGGGGTAGACCTATCAGCCCATTGCCAGTCCCCAGTGCCCACCATTCCCCTCATGCATAGTTCCGTATTTTCACTTTATTTCCACTCCTAAATTCAGAGGTTTACTAATGACTGTAATTTTAAGAGTGAACCACAATAAAGCAGAGTGGGTGGAACGAGGAATCAAGCATGCCCGCCACAATGTGCTCAGTCTGACCACTGCATCACCTCCACATGTGTCCCCTTTGTGCCTTTCCAAGAATAACTGGTTTTCCTGGCAAATCG
>PISX010008287.1:0-83114 GCA_004024625.1 Mellivora capensis | reverse complement strand
CTCTCCATCTCCCCATATCCTCCGTGTTATTTGTTATGCTCCACAAATAAGTGAAACCATATGATAACTGACTCTCTCTGCTTGACTTATTTCACTCAGCATAATCTCTTCCAGCCCCATCCATGTTGCTACAAAAGTCTGGTATTCATCCTTTCTGATGGAGGCATAATACTCCATGGTGTATATGGACCACATCTTCTTTATCTGACTTTAATGTTACTGTATTAATCTTCAGATGTATGAAGTCACAAGTGTAGGAAATTTTTTTAAATGACTGTAAGCCCCTCAAATTTTATAAACAGCAACTCATGTCTTTGAATGTCTTTCCTGGTCAACTTGACCATCCAAAGACATGTTTTGATACATGCCAAAATCATTAGCATACACACACACATGAGACATGGCCATTCTTAAATATTGAAAACTGAGCTGTACTGTTTGCCAGGGAAAGTGTTTTGAAGCCTCAGTTAATGAGAACTGCTGCTTACTTCTCTGGCTTCTAAGCAGACCATTGATGGGCTTTTGTCCTTTGTAAGAATTTTTTTAACTTTATCCCTTTATTTTATATAATTATAAGGTGTGAGTCTGAAGATGAAAAGAGAGTGGTAGGAAGAAACTCAAAGTTCTCAAGTCTTCAAAATATATATTAAAAAAATACAGAGAATATAATTAGTGTTTGTTAGTACAGTCTGGTTTTCTGACCTGGGCGACTTTCTTTTTTTTTTTTTTTTAAGAGCAAGCATTTTTTTTCCAACGTTTGTCAGGACCATTAAATTTAACAACAATCAATCTTGCAACCTAGCCATTAATTCTGTAATTGTAGATATAAAACATGCTCTAGGGACGCCTGGGTGGCTTAGTTGGTTAAGCGGCTGCCTTCGGCTCAGGTCATGATCCCGGCATCCTGGGATCGAGTCCCATATCGGGCTCCTTGCTTGGCAGGGAGCCTGCTTCTCCCTCTGCCTCTGCCTGCCACTCTGTCTGCCTGTGCTCGCTCGCTTTCTCTCTGACAAATAAATAAATAAAATCTTTAAAAAAAAACAAACAAAACATGCTCTAGCCCTACAGAAATTGGTTTGCAACGGTACGTCAGACCATCCAATGAGAATTCTTCAAAGCCTATCCAAACTTGTATCCACATGAAAACTAACAGTTTAATGAGCAAGAGTATAATGAACAATCAGCTTGTGACCTGATGCTCTCAGAATTCTTACTTTGTAATCTAAAGATAAAATCCACATATTTGAAAGCTGACAAACTCAGCTGAGAAAACATAATTTTAATCTCATTCGGAAGAGGAAATGCTAACCACACATTTTACCTGGTACTTGAAAGTAGAGACTTTTTCTTAATGGCCCTAAATTTTTGTCTGTATGTGTCTGTGTGTATAGATCTGTATATGTCCATGCAGGCAGTATGTAATGCTATTGCATCCATACAAAGGTGACATGATATGACTCACTAGCAACATGCGATAGCTTATCTTACAGGGAATGACAGCTAATTTATACCAATATATTCAAACACTAACGTGCATCATGTATTTTCAAGATGGCTGGTTGAGGGATACATTTTTTTTTTAAGATTGTGTTTATTTATTTGACAGAGATTACAAGTAGGCAAGAGAGGCAGGCAGGGAGAGAGGGGAAGGGAAGCAGGCTCCCCGCTGAGCAGAGAGCCCGATGGGGGGCTCAATCCCAGGACCCTGGGATCACCACCTGAGCTGAAGGCAGAGGCTTTAACCCACTGAGCCACCCAGGCACCCCAAGGTATATATTTTTACCAATGAGAAATTCATCCTGATTAAAAAGCCAAAATTTGGAAATGAGGGTAAAAATCCTGCAATTCAGTGTAGGCTTCTGTTCCAAAAAGTGGTAGAAATCTATTTGTTGAGGCTGGGTCCCCATATTTATTTTACATACCAAGTATAAACATAGTTTTACAAGCTAAGAAAAATCATTTTCACCTAAATATAAACATTCTAGAAACTCGCAGCCTCTTTTTCAGCCATTTCTTCCTTTCTTTGATTAGCTAGAGATCCAGATTTAGTCCAGGCATATTTGCCTACGCAAGAATGGTATCATCTATAAATGATTGCTTTGGTGCCACTCCGCTTTATGTTCCTAACAGGTTTCGTGTCACATCATTGAATACAGTAAGACGGAAGTACAATACCTTGAGCTGGGGAGTCCAGAGTGTACAGCAGATGTTTCACAGATTTATGGAGAGTTTTGAAACCTTCGTTAGTTGTGACACGTGGATAAACCTTCTGCACGACCAGCAGCGCGCTAACGAGTCAAAAAATAATTAAACCAGATCGCATTTCAGAGTTTGCAGACAAAAACAAAAGGTTAATTCAAGGAGAAAATGGCTACAGTATAGAAAATTATTCTTATAGCGTTAAGAGACAAGATGCTGCTTTTGTCATTTAATTACTTGTTTGTCTGTTCATGCACAAAATCACCCCAAAATGTTCTTGAACCAGACAGAGTGCTTTAAAGTGTTTCCCAGATTCTAAAGACTCCAGAACTCAAGAGCCTAAAAGTAAAGGAGTAAAGTTCACATCAGTTGTTTCTGTTAAGACTTAAAAATAAGTGGTTAGGAATAGAAACATCCAATGGAAAGGTGACATTTTTTTTTCTTTTTAAGGGAAAAATTAAATATTGGAAACTATTTTCTTTAAAAATCAAGCCCAGAGAGAAAGGAACCTGTTCCAGGAATAAAAATTATTTAAGCATTTGATTAAAATTTATTTTTGCTAAATAAATGGTAATGTTTTTGAAAAAGAATGGAGCTTGCCCTAATTAAAGACTACATTCTATCTTCTAAGGGCCATGGGCACTACTCTAGGGGTAGCTCAAAAGTAATATCGAGACTAACTGGCATTATCTTCCTGGAATTTTTATGTTACAAGTAGATGAGCAGTCTGCACTGGGGAAGGCCAATCAGCGAATTCACTTATATCTGAGTTCATTCCATATTTTCAAAAAGGAATTTTTCTTAAGAAATGTCTTTTTTAGCCATTAAAAAAAAGTTGTCATTGTACATCTAAATTCCCCAAATACTTGATTTATATCAATAATCAAGGGCAATGCTTTAATTTACATGAGTAGTAACTAGAACAACAGGCTTTGTTAACAATCTGACATTGTAGGGTTAAATGTACCAATTCACTAACAGTCTTCCCCATGTGTCCTTGTCAACTAACGGCTCACTCCAGCTATAGATAGAGTAGTACACATTCTACATCTTGTCTCTGGCACTGAAACTTTGTCCCAACATTGCTGCACAGGAGGCGGGCAGAACATTTCTGCACAGAGCCCACGGGCATTGTTAGCTCATTATTGTATCTGGCCATGGAGGCTAAGCTGTATTTTTCTCATCTCTGCTCTATAACATAACAGTGGATACCTCAGGCATTTTTGTATTTGCCCTAAGAATCTCCTGGTTCTCAGACTTTGGGGTGCTTCTGAACCTGGTGACCATGGAGACCAGTTAGATGGCCTCAGGTTGCAGATTTCTGCCAGCCCTGTCCCAAGTTGGCCCTCTGTCTCAAGTCACCCGATCTGCTGTCTCACAGTAACACCTTCAAAGACTGAACAATTGGCAATCTCATTAAAGCTGTCAACATTATTGTTAAGAATATCATTAATAAAATGTCAGTAGACCTAAGTCATCTTTTTTCTAACAAAAAGTTTAACTTAAAAATAATGACACCTGTGCTCGCTTCGGCAGCACATATACTAAAAAAAAAAAAAAAAATATGGCCCTCATATTCTCTGAAATCCTTTGAACCATTTACTGACCAAAATATTTTTATTTTATTTCATAAATTTTTCCCCTGCTCTTTACCATATAAAAATGGAATTTATCTAAAAAAAAGTCTCTTTATAAGTAAAGATAATTTTATAGAAGAGTTTTCATGATCTGCATTTCAGCATACCTTTCTCATAAATGATGACAATCACATATGGTTTTTCCATATATACTTCTTGAATTTTTTGAGATTGCTCATTTTTGCTAATTTCTGTCATGAGAGTAACATTATATAATCTGGTTTGGGTGATGGGTTAATAATGTGCAACTCAAAAATATAAAAAGATGTTGAAGGAAATGACTAAAGTTTTTGTGGGGTTTATTTATCTCTTATTACTTGAACAACAAGAGTAAGATAAACCAATGAGACCCTAATTTGCTATACAGTAATTTATATGAGGAAATTATGACTCTTAATGACACTATCAGTTTGATAACAATAATAATGGTTTATATGGTGAGTGCTGTGCAGTGTGTAATCCTGGCCATTCACAGACCTGTACACCTGGGGCTAATAATACATTATATGTTAATAAAAAAAATAAAAAATTTTAAAAAATGGTTTAAAGAGGGCTCTCCAATAGAAATATAATGCAAGCCACATATTTCAATTTTACAGGAGTCATGTTAAAGAAGTTAAAAGAAACATGAAATTTATTTTAATAAAATATTCTATTAATAAAATATTATATGTACCCAATACATCCAAAATATTATCACTTCAATAGCTAATCAATATAAAAATAATTAATGAAATATTTTAAGTTTTTTATTGTTCTAAGTTTTCAAAATTCATTATGAATTTTGTATTTATGGAGCATCTCAATTCAGACGCTAAATTTTCATTGAAAATATTTAATCTCAGGGAGTATGGGTGGCTCAGTTGATTAAGCAGCTGACTCTTGATTTTGGTTCAGGTCATGATCTCAGGGTCCTAGGACCCAGCCCCCAGTCAGGCTCTGAGCTCAGTGGGGAGTATGCTTGAGGATTTCTCTCCCTCTTCCCTTACCCCTGCTCATTCTCTCTAAAAAAAAAAAAAAAAAAAAAAAAAACTTAAAAAAAAATTTAATCTGTATTTAGATTTCATTATAATGACAAGATGAAAAACTAGGTTCATATACTAACACTGTTCCAAACATACAAGAAGGTTTACCATTAACTGAATCAAATATCAATGTTTATAATTTAAATAAAGTAAAAATTCAGCATTTTAGTCAAAATTCACATGCAGTTATATTAGAAGGCCATATTAAATAGACAAAGGCTACCATATTAGAAAGAAAACATGTATAAATTAGCAATAAAAAACTAAATTAAATATTGACCACTTAAAAAAAGAGCTGTTTAAAGTTAAATGTCATTTACCATTTTTTTTCTTTTTCTCCAGGGGCGGGAAGGGGCAGGGGAGACAGAATCCCAAGCAGACTCTAGCCTGGGGCCCTACACAGGGTTCAATCTCACAATCCTGAGATCATGATCTGAGCCACCCAGGTGTCCCAAATGTCATTTACTTCAAAATAATTTGAAGTTATTTCTTTTAGGTATTTCTGCCTTCTTTTTCATTATTATGTAGACCAGTTTACAACATTTGTAATCATTACCAGATAGATGCTCTATTGCATAATGCTATGATATGCAACAATTTTATTTTAAATTCTAAGATAATCAAAATAACCAAAGTAAAATGCCCATCCTATATAATTTACTTCACTAAAACAATGCATAAAGTATTTTATTTATGTATTTATTTTTAACCCTAAAGTATTTTTTGGATCTTCTACCTTCTATGAAATATTATTTAGTGGGATTTTTGTTTTTTATTTGTTTCTTAAATTTCATTGACGTATAATTCACACACAATAATATGCACCTATTTTAGATGATAATTAAGTGAGTTTTAACAAATGTATACAATCATGTAGCCACCACGTTAATAAGATACAAAGCACTTCAATAATCCCCAAAATATTTCCTCATGCTCCCACCAGTTGTCTTGGGATCCCACCAGTTGTCTGATTTAATTTGTAACAGTATAAATTAATTCTATCAATTTGAGAACTTCATATAAATGGAATAATATCTATACATCCAGTAGGTATTCTTTTTTGGGGGGGCGGGGGGCGGTGTCTGGATTCTTTTGCCAGCATAGTAGACATAATATTTATTCACATTACTGTGTGACTTGGTAATCTGTTTGTTTTCCTTGTTGAACAGAATTCCAATGTATAAATAAACTATAATTCTTTTGCACTTCTATTTATGGCTATTTGTTCTTTCCCCCTGATTTTTAGCTATTACAGATAAATCTGCTGTGAACATAACATACAAATCTTCATGTGGACATATGGTTCCATTTTCTTAGGTATATATCCAAGAGTAGAATGCTACATCATATGGGCCTACTGTTAACTTCATTAGAAGCTATCATACTGCTTTCCAACGAGTTCTATTTGTTCTACATTTTTGCGAACAGTTGGGGTTGTCCATCTTTTAAAATTGTACCCATTTTAGTGAGTGTGTAGTGATGTCTTACTGTGGTCAGATTATTACTTCGACTCTTTTTTATTGCTATGCTACAGGATTCAAATGATTCTTCTTCTCCTTTAATTGATCTACCTGTTTGCTTATTAAGACAGAATATAAATAAGAGCAAGAGGATGAAGTGCCAAAATTCTGGGTGAAAATTACCCTAAGTGCTAAAATGAGGACCAGTACAGAGAACCAACTTCCTAACATCTTCCTCCTTCTGTAATTTAGTTATGATGGGCTATTGTGGAAAGAGCACAGGACTTGTCATCCTTCAGGTCCTTCCTGCCTTTGCCACTTACTAGTTCTCAAATCTTGGGATAGTAATTTGAAAGGGTTTGTTTCCTCTTCTACAAAATGGGGATATCTGTTGTCTCAATTTCAAAGCATTGTTGTGGGATCGAATGAGATTAATGTACCAATGTAAGGTCTTATTATAAGGTCTTTGAACAAACATAAGCTCTTGGACGCTTTCCAAAGAATGTGAGAACACTCTCTTCTGGTACCTCAGACATTAGAGAGGGAATATATTGTGTTCCTATTGACATATTAAAGAGGCAGCCTGGATTCTGGAGTTAGAAAACCCAGGTTTAAGCCCCCCTTGCTGTATAATCATCAAATATTTAATTTTCATGACCCTCTGTCACCTCATTTACAAAATGAATAATAGTTTAGTTGTAGGATTTAATGTGGTATATCTATAAAGGGCTCAGTTAAGTGTCTGGCATGTAGCAGACATGCAATAATCGACAGCTGTTGATCTAGTGTTGCTGTTGTTTTTAACGCACATTTCCAAATCAGCCAGACAGACGTCAAAGTCAAAACCTAAGTACGAGTCCATTAAATTCTAAACGCTGGCTGTAGTCTAAACTCTTTTATAAGGCAAGTAGCCTCTAAAAGGGTTTCTCCTGAAAAGATAATTTCAAATCTTCGGTCGTAAATGTCAAATAAACACAACCCAATATGCAGGTTTAGAAAGATCATTTATAGGTTGGCTGCACATAAAGGGAACCAACTCCACTGAGGTGGCTCAGTTTAGAATTCCAACCAACAGGTTGCTTTATATTGGATGGTATCAACTAAAACCCAATGGGACAGTTTATTCTTGGGCAGTTGAAATGCTAAAGGCAGAGTTCTGCTTGTCTCTGAATGAGCCTGAGCCAATGTCCTAATCTACTCCTGCTCCTGTTACACACCTTTTTTCAGAAGGTCTGCAATAACAACTGACTACAGATTTGTTAAGACTAGGGTGCCTTCTCACTTCCTCAGTGTTCTTGGGTAACCCTGATGACTGGAGTGTGTGTTTTCTCTTTGCTTAACTAATACCCTCATCTTCATTGTTAAAATCTGCAGTAAGGTACAAAACGATTATTGGCTCCATGTTTAATTTACTTACCTACCAGTGATCCTCACAGGTACATTAAAAAAAGACTTATTTGTCCCACTCGATTCTTACATTTTCTTACCTGTTTGCATTTCTAAGAACACCAAGTAGACTGCTTAGTGTTGTGCCATTCTGGAACACATTTGGAAAACTAGAAAGAAGCTGCCAGACAGTGGACTGTTCTTGGACTTGTGAGAAGAAGGATAGCACTTTGACCATTTCCTGAAATACTGTCTTCTGGTTGTTGGGATCACTTGATATCTTACAAAATGACAAACAGGGCAAAATGGGAGTTCAGCATTTGTAATCACATGGCTCACTGTTTTTAAAGGCATTAAAAGTTTAGACTTTCACATAAGTCTGATTGTCATATAGTTTGAAGCCATTCTTTACTTGGAAAAGTTATAAACATTTCTAATATCCTTAAACATAACTGGGTTTTTTTCTTATACCTCCAGAAACTGGCATAGTTCAATTTTGGTTAACAGAGCTGTATTCATACAAAATATATTAAATTACATTTTGGAAATTAAAATTAATTTCTTAAAATGAAATTAGCTTCTGAGTAATGTTTTTGTTTTTCCCTAGGATCTGGTTTAGGATTTACAGACAAATCTTCTCTGTGTCTATTAGTAGACTTTATATTATTTATTATTTGGTTTCAGAATCCTAAAATCTATATATATTTGCTACTATAATTACACATACACACATACTTAATGGAAAAAAATACTTTCAAAGTTCTGTTGCCATACTTTAGTTACAATAAATGATTTATAGGGAGTGAACCTATGTAATAATCACATCTTGTATTATAAGCAAACAAATAAAAAATGTGACTCCTGCTCCTGCTCTGTATCACGGGATCCAGTGAACAAGTAAAGTATTTCTTCATTATATTCCCACCCAAAGGAAAATTTTCTTAATAAAGTCATTTACATTGGTAAAGTCAGGCTTTTGTTCAATTGTAATTCAAGTTCTTTCATGCCGAGAATGTGATTTTGAACAATGTATTCTTAAGCAAACATTCTACCCTACATGACTGAATTTGTTTAGAAAGCATTTTAAGTGCTCTATGTTGAACTATATAATATAATATATATTATACATATATATTATGTATATAATACATATTATAATACATTATTATAACAGTGTATCTAATCAGGTTCATTTAGAAAACTCAGATTACTAAAGGTAATTCAAGCATTCTGTACTGAATGAAAATTACAGTAAAATTCAGAGAATCAGGAGTAAAGTATAAGAAGTGGGTATCTTTCATTTAGTCCTGTTTATAAAATTTCAAGGAAATTCTGAGTATTTTTGTGATTGTTCATTGTATGTGGGACTTCATTAAATGAAGACTATGGATATCTTCTTTGCATATCATAGTTTAAGAATAGCATACAGAAGTGGTCATTACTACTTTACAGTATAAAGTCCTTGTCCCTAACGTACAATGTTTTGAGGAGAGGGATATATTGTTTCATCAAAAATCAGCTTTCCAAAGTAGGTATGATGTTAGTGAGAAAAATTAAGAAGATAACCCATTATTCTCATTTCTGAGAGTTAATGGCTCCAATAGTTAAATTATTAAATTTACATTACAGCCTGAGTAATCTTACTTAAATATGACAGAGAAAACAATCTTCATTCACCATAGAGCAAAACCATCTACAAAGATGTGTCTACAATAACCATAATGCAATATTTTTGTTTCAACATTGTAATCATTTCAATCCTGCACCTTTAAATGGAAAGCAGACATGACTTAGAATTAGATACTGTGTGTGAATCTCTGTAAGGAGTGCATGCCAAGGGTGAGCACATATTCCAGTCAGTATTACCCAGCCCATTTGGGCTATGGACTTACTCTTTGACTCAAGTTGAATCACTTTGTGGACATAAGAATGAAAGCAATACATTTCCTTTCATTGCTTAAGAGGTCTTGATCAAATTAAAATATTTACACTTACCTGAGAGAATTGGTTTGTTAGTTCATGTAGAGAAGACTCTAGAAAGGTCATATTGGATAGGCAAAATTTGTTAAAAACGTTTTTCCCTAGAGTTGTCCAAGAGAAGACGTAATGAGCAGTATAATCTGGATAGCTCTCACACAGTTCTTTTCGTATGTCTTCTGAAGTTGAATTTTGCTCTAACAGCTAAAAATATGTGTGAAAAGAGTAAAATAATAACGTTAATAAATACAGATATGAAATAGTCTACTCTTCAAGGAAAATGACTTGCCTTCACAATAGCCATTTTAAGGCCCGCATTATAGCTACTATTAAAGTAACACTAAAATACATTTGGTTTATTTATGAAAAGTTACAAGAAAATATATGAATGTGGTAATTCTTGTCATTGTTATGTTTTAAATGATTCATACATGATTTGCTTAGTTGAACTAATTTCCTATCTCCGACCAGAGAAACTAAATGCACCAGATCTTTTCTGACAAAAATCTTCAGACTTAAAAACCGTAGTTTTTCCTGGGCATTTAGCAGCACACTTGGGTGTCCTAACTGTGACCCTTCATCGGGAAACTGGCTGCAATCTCTGGACTTCCAGAGAGGAGGAGCTTTGACATCCAAGACCCACAATGTTTTTTTAGAGAAGTGGACCAACATGGATTATGTTTCATTTATAAAGCAAATAGTTTATTTAGGAATTATGCATATGAAGAAAAAAAGAAAATGTGTATATGAAAATACATAAAAGTATATAATTAACAACAGCAATAATTGAAAAGCATTTTCATAATGGAATCCTAAATCCTCCATATACTTCACAGGACAGACCAGTCACAGACATAGCACTAATTTCAGGTATAATAATGATAACATTCACCATTTTAAGTTGTTTAGGTATGTACAGAGCCAATTATATTTAGTTATAACACCTAATGGGTCCTTTCTACCAATTAATTCTTATAACCCTGCGAGGTGAGGGCCAATTAACTTTATCTTCCCCTTTAATATTATGTCACAAAAGCTACACTCCGCCATCCCGTGATGCAACTTCTCAGTGAATGGAACAAGACAGGATCCACTTATTCTAGGATATACTATAAGTGCCAAGTCTTCCAGTCATTCATCCATATCTCTTTCTTAACATTACACATAAACTCACTCCAAAATGATTTCTCTACTCATTTTTGCAAGGGTTGCAAAAAGCAGTAAAGAGAAAGAAAGAGGAATCAGAGAGATTGCTGACACAGGCATCAATATGTCATCCTAATTTTTACAACCCTTCCCTGCTCCAACTACTCTAAAAATATGTATCTATACATAGAAAATTCATTTTTGACTTATCTCCACTGGATATATGACGCTGTGCTGCTTCACAAAATTCTGAAATTTTATTCCGTATGAGATAGAGAACTTGGGAGTTTCAATACAATGAAGCAGTACTTTTGAGAATAGTCTTGTTACTCTAGATATTAAAGTATTTAACTGATTCAATGAAGACTTTGTGCTTGTAGGAACTAATATGGAAGAAATAGAATGGAATAAAGTAACTTCCTCCCATTTATATACCGGTCAGATTTAGGGAGGCTTTAAATTGGAATTAACTAAACATATTGGGGCCTTCTTATGCCAAACAAGGAGCTTTAGGTATCTCAAATATTATTCTTGTTAGAACCAGACTTTCAGCATCTAGACTAAATTGAATGAGAAAATCTTATATTTCAGCCAGCGCTGGCAGAATTGCCTATTGATGGGTAATAATGCCTTTCTTGGAATCCCTTTTTGCATTGTCCTTTGGCTTATTTACATAAACGTGTTTACTGAGATGCCTCACTTATACAGAATGTTAATTCAAAGGTAACTAACATAGTCATACTAAGCAGCAGAGGTTATGATCACTGGAATATGAATAAAAGTCAAATCTATGTCCTATATCCTATGTTCCACCCAGATGGAAGAAATGTCTACTGCATAAAACATGAATACATTATTTAAGATGCATATGTGTGCATGTGTGCATGACAGACAAAGAGAGACAGTGAATGAAAGAGAAAGAAGTTTATTAGCAAATGTTGAAAAATAATCTCTCTTAATTTCTGAAGAGCACATAAAGTAAAGGCCAGCCAAATAAGTGTAGGAATCTGGCTGAATGAAAGACAATAAGGAGAAGTAGGAACTATGTTCAACTGAAGGGAAACCATTCTGCCCAAAGGCATTCAAACTTAATTTCCTAATATCCCTACATACACACACACACACACACACACACACACACGTTTAGCTCACAGGCTGCCAGTTTATGCCTCTGATAGAACTTATTACCTTTTTTTTTTTTTTTGTAATCTGGAATCTGAAAATAGGAAGGATCTATAAGTAAGCTCTCCAAACCATGCTAAAGAGAAGGATTTTACTACTTTGGGGAGATACTTTTCATAGCTCAAATTTTCCAAAGGCATTATCAGTATGGATGAGGCAGCCAAGTGTAGTATTAGAGCTTTGTCTACTGTCATATGTCTTTTTTCCTTCCGTTTCAGAAAATTAGAAGATTATATATAATGCTACCTTATTTCTTACTAGAGGAAAATCTTAAGTTTGATTAATGCACTTATTAGGGAAATAAATAAAAGTCCAAGACCTTAATGAATTCAGAACGTCTGAGAATTAAGCTTTTTGATGGAAGAGCTCTGACAAAAGAATCCTCCTGCTATTTACTCCAAATTGGGGGCAGGGGAGTCCAAATCTCTTTCTGTTTGAGAGATGCTTGTATTAACCTCGGAGGCATTTGTTCAACTGCTAGTTATTATCAGTCCATTACAAAAATGAGTGAAATTACCTTTTCCAAACTAAGGATCCGGGCAAGGACTTGACTACCATTGAAAGTATCTGTTCCAGTACTTTCCAAAACAGAGCTCAGACTGGGAAATACTGTGGCTGTAACAGAAGAAAGAACAGATTAGCATTCTAAACAGATACACAAAAATGAGCAGATTCATGTAAGAATCCATAAATATCACTTGTGCCCTGACATCCCCCACAGCAAGAATGTACTCAAATATGCAACTTCTATGGAAGTTTTGTGCTGGCAAAATGGCAAATTCCATCATTATTTCTCTTCACATAAAACTATGATGGTTTTGGTCTGCTCTTGGGTTTTTTCCAATCACTTTAGATGTCATTTGCTTTCATTCCAGTTTATGTCATTAAACTTCATCACCAATATTACTGCCTAATAAAGTGAATCATTTCTGTGCAGGCCTAGAGGATTCGAGGTGCTTCTACCAGCTCCACAGATCCATCATATCTAACATCTGTTCAAAGGATCTGCCAATGCACATCTGGTGATAATGGTTTTCTTTTTAATTATTCAATTGGGAGGCTGAAATCTGCTTAAGATCATAAATTCTTTCTTCCCCAAAGTGTTTTCTGAAAGATATTTCAGATCAAATAAATGGGATGAAGCAATTAGTCCAAACTGCAGTATACTCTAATTAAGTAATTCTCAAAGTAGCCTCATCTAGCACTATTTATGATGTGGCAGTGTGTTCTGGGTTAGGAGCATTAGCTAGAAGATTATGTTCATACCTATAGCATGGATGGTCACTAAGCCAGTATGTTACCTTTCATGAATTTTGGCCAGAAATACTTTGTTACATTCACAGCAAAGAATCTTAGTATTCAAAGGTACGGCGATCTATCATCAGGAGGGCCTAGGTTATGTTATAGTGCCTGTGTGGCTGAGAATTTACCAACTGATTCCTCTGGATCAGGCAATGCGTGTGTGAGATGAGCGGCCAGGGTAGAAACCTAATCTGTGGCTACTGAGCAAAGCAAAGCTTACTGGACCACAACACTATGATCTTATTTCTACTGTGCTTTAAACGTCTCAGCCAAATACCCTCAGATCATTCACAACAGAACATTAGCTCTTCAGAACCACTCACTAGTGTATTTCTATTACATTAACACAGGACCTTTGTCATCTGATCCATCAACTTGCACTGGAATGTTATTTGATGTCATGGTTTCTTGTTTGTTTTTAGTTGCCCACAGTTCACATACAATGTTCCATTAGCTTTAGGTGTACAACACAGCAATTCAACTTTTCAACTTCTCTCTCTGTTATGCTCACCACAAGTGTAGCTATCATCTGTCACCATAAAACCCTGTTACAGTATCATTGATTTTATTCCCTATTCCCTATTCTGTGACCTTTATTGCTATGACTTATTTCATAAATGGAAGCTTGTATCTCCCACATCCCTCCATCTATGTTGTCTGTCCCCCACCTCCTTCCCTCTGGCAACCATCAGTTTGTTTTCTGTATTTATACGTCTAATTCTTCTTGTTTATTTATTCATTTGTTTTGTTTTGTTTTTAGATTCCACTTATGAATGAAATCATATATTCGTCTCTCTCAGTCTGGCTTATTTCACTTAGCATAATACCCTCTAGGTCCATCCCCGTTGTTGCAAAGGGCAAGAGCTCATCCTTTTTTTAAAAGTGGCACAGTATTCCAGTGTGTGTATATCTGTGTGTGTACCACATCTTTATCCGTTCATCTATCAGTGAACACTTACACTTAGGCAGCTCCAATGTCTTGACTATTGTAAATAATGCTGCAGCAAACGCACGAGTGCATATATCTTTTCAAATTAGTGTTTCATTTTATTTGAGTAAATATCCAGTAGCAGAATTACTGGATCACGCAGTATTCCTATTTTTAATTTCTTGAGGAAACGCCATACTGTTTTCCACAGTGACTGCACCAACTTACAAAATGTTACAGACTTATATATTCCATGGCATTTTTTAACAGTACTTCTTTTTCTCCACAGCACCAATCACATTCCAAACACAGAGGAATCTTTGTTTCGTTCCCTAATATCCCCAGGACATAGGTCTGAGCTTACACGATAGCAGGCATCCAATAAGTATTTGTCAAATGAATGTAAAACTGTCCTGCTGTTTTGAGAGTTTATTCCCAATTTATAGCTTCTAATGAGTGTCTCATGATCATCTGCAACAGAATTATTTGGTATAAGGCTCAGGCAGCTCAGCCAGAAGGTTTTATGCAACTAGAGTGGGAAGGCTCCTGACCTAGCTGTAAAGGAAGCATACAGTCCCACTGAGAGACTGGGATACTGAGCATTGAGGGGGAGGAACAGTGGAAAGAATCCCAGTTTGGCTGTTGCTCTAGAATCAGGTCTGATGGATAAGCCTAGACATGTAACTTTGCTGGGCCTCAGATTCCTCATTTGTAAAATGAAAAGTTTGGGCAAATCTCTGAGATTTCATCCAGTAACTTTTTTCTCTTTTTAAAACTGAAGTACAATTAACATACAGTGTTATATTATTACATATATTAACATACAGTGCTATATTTCAGGTATGCAACATGGTCATTCGACAATTCTATACATTACTCAGTCCTCATCAAGATGAGTGACCCCCTTCATTCATTTCACCCCTCCCGCCCCACTCACCTCCCCTCTGGCAACAACCAGTTGTATTCAAGAGCCTGTTTTTTAGCTTCACTTTCTCCCTTGCTTGTTCATTTGTTTTTTTTTTTCTTAAATTCCAAATAAGAGTGGAATCATACGGTATGTGTCTTTCTCTGACTTATTTCACTTAATGTTATACCCCTTAGGTACATCTGTAGTGTTGCAAATGATAACTTTCTTTTATTGCTGGGCTTTCTAACCATCCCAGCATCATCTAATCGCAGACGGCCAGAGTCCCTAGCCAATTCTGGCAAAGTGTGCCATACTCAACATCATATTTAGTACCATCTAAGCTTTTGCTCCTAGAAAGTATTTTAGTAAGAACTTCATTTCCAATTATCCTGAAGAACTTGCATAATTGCACTGCCACACTCAGGCAACCTTAAGAAACATTTAGATCTCTTGGGAATATTCTAGGCATTCCATCTCTGTTTGAAAAGTTAAAAGCATAGCCCTTTCAAAGATTAGACCTTGCTGGCTGATCCAAGAGGCCCTCTCTAAACTCAACAGAAGAGAATAGCTTACCTGGTGATGTGTGCCTTCTTTCTGGAACTTTGGTGCTCTGGAGTGATAAATTGCTGTCCTTCTCCAGGTTGGATGACTTTCTCAGAATTTCACTAGTGAAGAAAAAGCAAGAACTCTACAACTTCACCCACATTAATTTCAGTTAGTTACAGCAGTCTATCATTTGGCAGATTCCAGGGCTCTCCAAGGACTTTCAAATTTTTAATCTACATTCTAGGATTGTAATGGAAGAACTCACCTAACCATACACCAATGAATATGTAGGATCTCCTACAAGGTAAATTTTTTTTCAGAGAAAATGGCTTCGATGAAGTTTAAAATCGCTATTTTTACTTTAATCTTATAAAAAGGAAATTATTTTTAAAAACATTAGAGCTAAATATTGAAAGTATAATCATGAGATTATAGATACATATGCATACATATGTACATATATGTATTTTTTTCCTTTTAAAAAGAGGATGGATCCCAAATAGATAAGAGTCCAAAGATGCTTCAGGGACTGAAACAAAGGTATGCTTATTTGTCAACCTTGAAAGAAAAACAAGTTTTATATATTAAATTATAGATGGCATTTTGAAGACTATCAAAACTGAATACTTGTAAGACATATTCAAGGAAGAAAGGAAAGAACACACATTTACTGAGTATCTAGTCCATGGCAAGTTCTGTGGCTGTTGTCATTACAGGTGGCACCAGGTGTTAAAGGCATGTATAACAAAGTTAAGTAGATCCTTTATCGTACTGAATGTATCAATGTGGTAATAATAGCATTGTGGTGCCAGGAATCCCCACACATCGTGATCACACCAGCTTTTGCAAGAAAACATTACTGGACCTTTAGTAACCTACTTTATAAAAATTCACTGCCCGTTTAGTTGATTATCAAAATGGAGATAATCATATTTTCTTGAAAACCTGATATACCTAAAGTGCATGCCTAAAATAAATGTATGTATTTCAAGAATGCAATCAGTTCAGATGCCTGGATATGAAATACTTTTTGGAATTACTAAAAATTGGTGAATTTGGTGTAGTTGTTTATAAAAAACTTACTTAAGATATGTAAGGATGGATATAAAAATATACTAGTGAAAAAGCAAGAAGTTCTATTTACTGCTGTGGTTCAATTTAACCTCCTTTTTAGAGAAATAAGATCTGAATCATGGTTCCAGAGTACTTTGTGATTTATAATTGGGATTTTTTTTTTTTTTTAGTCTGTCCTCTTAGTAAAAATGATAAGAAGAGGTGATATTTGTTTTCATTCCCTAGTGTTTTTCCAATATTCTCTATAAAATGCACTGGTTGCTCCAAAAGTTCTGCATTCTTAATGTATATTTGAATTATTCATGACCATGACTGTATTCCCCTAAATCTTTTTACATTCCTTATGCTGACTATTTGGATGGGAAAACCACTCAGATAAAAATCAGAACTGACCTGTACATTTTCCCTTTTCTCAACAGAAGTTTTAGAAAGTTTGAGAAAGTCTCGGGTTCACTTTTCTTTTTCTCAACATTTTTTTTTTTAGTTGGGCTTGAAATACTGTAAGGAAGTCTACTGAATATCAATACATTTTGAAAATAAATGGGAAAACTGCCTTCATAAAAATTTCAAGGAATATGGACAGCACCAAAAACCAAAGGGAGAATGACAAAGATCAACATGAGTAAAGAAGGAGCAAGAGAAAATAGAGACTGAATAATAAATGGGAGTGGGAGAGAAAAATAGAAGAAGTGATAGGAAACTAAGAAAATGCTAAGTTTAGAGAAGCAAAAGCATCTACTAGACAGAGACATCTTGCCCATCTTCCCACATTCAGAGAAGCACCCTAAAACTACTCCTTCAAAAATTCTTTAAAGACCGAAGAAAGACAAACTCCTCCTTTTCCCAGCAAGCCCCTGGCTCAGCAGGTTTCAATCTGCTCAATAGTAAAATGGCTGCTTCCAGACAAGCAACTATAGAGGCCTCTCTTCTAACAGGACCTGTCCTTGACCAACAAGTACCCATGGTGACATGATCACCCATGCATACATGTAACAGGACTGAGGAGATGATCCCTCTCCTTGGATGTGGCCTGGCTGTGCCTTTTTGTTGGGGTGAGAAATCAGGATATTAAGTGCTTTGCTGTTCAACTGCCTACAAGTTCCTCAGTTTTATTTTGCATTTACAAAATGTGGTGTGATGGCATGTGTCCACTGCCACTGCACGGCAAAAACCATTGTCTTTAAGCTCTTAAAATGGAAACCACAAAATAAATGTACAAGACAGCACTGTGGGTAAAAAGATGAATTAAGGTTATATATTAAAACAGTTTACCCCCACCCCAAGCAAAGGTAATTAATTCTTTTAAGTCCCTATGAAATTACTAATACAGGGCAGGAAGATGGCCAGTACTACTGAGTTAATGGTAATCTCTGAACTTTCTCATTAGCACGACAACACTTATAGACAGAGAACTATATGCTTCTTAGAATGATAGGTGAGGGGATGCCTGGGTGGCTCAGTTGGTTGAGCGGCTGCCTTCGGCTCAAGTCATGATCCCGGTGTCCTGGGATCGAGTCCCACATCGGGCTCCTTGCTCGGTGGGGAGCCTGCTTCTCCCTCTGCCTCTGCCTGCCACTCTGTCTGCCTGTGCTCTCTCGCTCTCTCTCTCTCTGTCTCTGACAAATAAATAAATTAAAAAAAAAAAAGAATGATAGGTGAGAAACAGTACTTTTTCCATAATTTCAGACAATTTAAGCACTCAGTACCTACTTATTTCATAACGATTTTTTTAGTGCATTGTGTTTGTGTACCTATTCCTACCACTTCTCCACTTTAGGAAGTGACATCTTTGGAAGTAGGCACCATGTGTCATTCATCTTCTTATTCCAAACACCTATGGTGTTAGACCGTAAGATCAGATGGCTGATTAAATAAAAAGAGACAGTAATCCTGGGGTGTGGCAGAAAGTGCCTTTGAGTTAGAAAATACCTCTGGAATCCCCACTCTGCCACTTCCTAAAACACTTCAGTCATTGTCTTCCTCATCTGCAAATTCGGAATGATCTACCTTGCCAGAGTTGTGAGTACTATACAGGATGTGCTTATCCAGTGTCTGTCTGGGCCTTGTCACTACAGGCACTTACTGATGTTAACTGTCAAAAAATGATGGCACACAGACAGCCTTCAGGATGGAGCTGAAGTCCCATTCTTATGCACCTATGCTCCAGATATAATCTCTCTGGAATACTAGAAACCTCGAGATCTCTGGACACCAAGTGGATGTACCCTTATTATTCACAGATCTGGAGCTGTTAAGTGTTGGCTAGTGAGGTAGGACAAGGCAAAGCACTTTACCCAGGGTTCTGTAATCCCTTCTTCATTTTATTTTTTATTTATAAGTTTACTTATAAAAGGAGTTTTTCATTTGTAGTGATGATCAGTTTTCCCCTTTTTAAGCTGTAAAATTCTTTAGAATAATGACTGTAGTATACTGCACTGACAGATGGGAGGATGCCTAGCACGTGGCAAGCACTGAATACTAGATAATAAGGAGTATCATTTGGAAGAACAGATAGCTAAGGAAGCATATATTTTTTTAAATAGCTTAGCTTGCCCTCCATTGTTGCATATCTGTTTCTCCAAAGGTCCTTTAAGAGAAAATACCCAGGAATGGCATGGCAGATTATACATTACATAATGTATAATCATCCACTGTACCTACCATATTCATTGATTAACTAGCCAACATTTATTAAATTCCCACTATATATAACATAATGGAATAATCAAATACGGAGTTGAGATTATAATACACTAAAAATAATAGCTAAGTAAGGACATGCGGGACAATGAGAACACATGACAGGAGCTGCTAAATCACAGATCTAATTTGTGCTTATAGAGCAAGAGTCTAGAATTACAACCCTAATTCAAAGCTCTTGCTACCTTGAACATCTTCCTAACCTTTTCACCAGACAAGTGGTTCTCCACTGGTGGCAATTTTGGCCCCTGTCCCAGCAGACATTTGGCAATGACTGGAGACATATTTTTTGATTGTCAGAACTGGAGGTTGGTGGTGCTCCTGTCATCTACGTGCTAAAGAACAGGGATGTTGCTGACCCTCCTACAATGCACAGCACAACAAAGAATTATCCGGCCCCAAGTAGCAATAGTGCTAACGCTGAGAAACCCTGCAAAAGGCTATTACAGATAAGTGAATTTATTCTGTGATGACTCATTCCCCATTCCCACTCTCTAGGACAGACTCAGGAAGCTTAAAAATCCTATTCAAGAAGGGCATATGACGTAATGAGCACTGGGCATTATATAAGACCGATGAATCACAGACCAGTATCTCTGAAACCAGTAATATATGTTAGTTAACCGAATTAAAATAAAAAATGTTTTCAAAAAAAATCCTTCCAATTTCCTAGAGGTTGCTTGGATGAGAAATAATGAAAAAAAAAAAATCCTAAACCCTATTCAAGAACTCCAAAAGCTCTGAGGAAGTCTCAGAGAATCTAATACTGGATATTTCTGGGACAAATATTAAGGCAAATGTAAAAACTTAGAAGCCCCCCTGAATCCAGCACACAAGCTCACATGAGTCCAGAAAATCCAACCCTCTAGGTGGGGCAAGAAAGCTTGAATTAAATTTCCAAGTGGCCCATGGGATTAGTTGACTACCTTTTATGGGACCCAGTCATTTGTACAGTACCCTGGAGATGTCTAAGGGATTCTCCTGTACGATGCTGAAGAAGTAGATTCTGCCTCAGTGGCATTTATAGGTCCCTATTTTGGAATGGAATTCAATAAAAGAAATAGCTCAGATTCAAATGTTAAATTTAAGATACTGGAAGGGAAACTAGGCCCAGAGTAGATTTTATGTCTTCTCAGACATGTCTACCAACAGCAACATTTGTGAAATGTCACATTTATAGATATCATTATAATGGTAGAATTTAAGCACTCATACTGTATGTCTCTCTGTTTCCTGTGAGTGGGAAAGATTACCTGTGTAGGTGGTATCCATGTGTGCCATGGTAAATTTTGTCTATAAAAAGAATTGCTTTTAGGGAAGACACATATGGCAAGTCCTAGAAAGAAAATTCTGACATTCTTTTTTGCCTCTAAGGGTTAGTTAAACATTTTATATTTTTTCCCCAGAATAATCACACAGTGACACCTGGAAAGAAGATGTGAGATGTGCTCTAGGCCAGTTCTGATCCCAGCTTCAGACGACATTCATTACTGACTTTTAGCTACAAATAAGGGCACTGAATGTCACTGAGGCTCCCCTACTGATTTGATGCAGCTATCCTTCCTGGCTACCCCCAAACAGATGTCATTCACAGGAAAATCTTAAATTTTTTTCATTGTTTTCTTCTATTTCATCCTAATGTTCATTCTCTCAGGGTCATCAATGCTTCAGAGATAATCCCTGCCTGCCCATGTTCAAAATATACGTCTTTTCTAGGTGGCCCATTAGTCAATCCAAAAATCTTTATCAGTTAAGATGTTGAGATTTAAAAATGTCTTAATATGTTCCTCCATATCCAAAAAAATATCCAAAGGATATTTTTTATATTCTTAGGAGGGACTTTGGAGATGTATATCTGAACTAATACATTTCTAAACATTTTTAAAGGTACTATGATGGACAGATGAGGCAATGTCTTAGGGGCCAGATCTGTATCAGAAACAAACAGAATATGGGGGAGATAACATCACAGTATCTTTTAGGTAATACTACACAAAGGATGTTCTACTAGTCCTGAAACAGGTTGATTCATCTGGCAACACTACAAGGTAATTTATAATTTTTTCTATCACTATTTGCCTATCCCTTCAAGCTACGCAAGAGCCTCTATTTATTTCTCTTTCATTAAACTCCGGGATTCTTTCTCTGTGGCCTATCTCAAACACAGCTTCATCTAGTCTGGGATCCACTACCCTCTCTGTCCTTAATGATCACATCCTTAAAGGCCTCTGGAGAACTCTCCTGACATCGCCCCACCCAAACCCCTCTCCTTTCCAATAACATATTCGCCCCCTTTGTTGTCTTATGTTCTGGGCAGAGTGAGACCTAAACAAACACTCATCACATTTACCATGTTATATGGTAACTCACCTGCTTGCCTGTCTGTCTCTTTCTCCCACTTGACTGTAGGTTTGTATAGAGCACAGGACACGCCTTCTTCATCTTCATACCCCCTCTGACTCACAGAGTCTCCAGCACGCGATACACATTCAATACATTCTTACACGGTGAATTAACAATTTTGCCTACATGGCAGTTAACATTTCCTCCCACTTTGCTTTTTGATAGATTAAACATTAACCCTTTATTTTTGCATGACTAAATGATTCTAAAATGGTTACTAAGTGGTTATAAATTACTCTGAAGTTAATACAGTATGTGACTCATACATCCCCTGTCATCTGTACAGTCAAATGAGGACACACATCTACTCTACTTCCATTCACCTTACATTCCCAGTGATATCTTTAGGTCAGTTTCTCCAGTACTAAACAAAAACCTTGGCATTTAAAAATTATCCCTGGGGGCACCTGGGTGGCTCAGTCCATTAAGCATCCAACTCTTGATTTTAGGTTGGGTCATGATCTCAGGGTTGGGAGATCGAGGCCCACATCAGGCTCCATACTCAGTGCCAACTCTCCTTGTCCCTCTCCCTGTGCTCCTCCCGGCACTTGCACTTTTTCTCTCTCAAAAAATTAAATAATCTTTAAAAAAAATAAATTATTTTTTGAATAATTTTACTCAATTATTGAATAACATAAGGTTAACTCTATTAGAAGTTCCATCTAAGCCAATAGGAGCAGAGCTATGAGTTTGGAAACCACAGGTCATGATGTGCGTCGGCATGACAGACAGACAGAGCAAATCCATGGAGGCAATTCTCCCACGGGATTCTCAGGAATGCTGAAGCACTTCTCCAAATAATGACCCTGTGAGCTCTGGAGGATGATGTTCACTGTTCACCAGCTGTGTGAATGATGGCACAGCCAGGGGCTCCCACTGTTCCTATAGATTCTTCGAGGCAGTGCAGAGGGAGGAAGGACCTCAGGGTAAGTGCTGTGATGTTGGACCATCAGTTGTACAAATGAGCAAGAAAACCCATCAATGTAATGTTTCTTTTTCCAGACAGCTAGTTAGAGTTGATGCTGAGTCTGGTGTCGGATTTTTATTTTCAAGCACCTCATCCTGAAGCTAATGCCTAAAGAAGTATGTATTTAATAACAGAAGGCTGGTGCTGATGCAAAAACATCAAAACCCTGGGTAACTAGCCAGCATGTAGAGGCAACAGCGTGATCACGTCTTTAAGAAGAGCAGTCTATTAAGATAAACATGGTGGGCCTCTTTTGATGAGGCCAAAGATGGCATTTTCTCCCCTGCCCTTACAAAGCAGAAAAAGAAGACAGTTTTGTTTCTTAATGAAGCTATGCTGGTGAATCTTCCTTTACCAAAGGGAAGCAATTTAGTGGAACTGCTTACCCAGTAGCCATGCCCCAGTTTCACTGCATGGCCGTATAAACCATAAAAGTTAATAGCATGGTGGGAAATATCATTAATGCAATTTTACTATTGTACATAATTTTCTAAATTAAGTTCCAATTACTTGGTAGTTCAGAGAAAATACTGAATATACAGCAGTATACAGTTTGGGCTAGACAAACTACCTAGGGGTTAGAATAAAACAAAAAAAGGGCACATGGTCATCTGCCTAGAGAATCATCAACAGAGGATAATATAAAGCTGGACTTTAATTCTAGTCCCAAAACTAACTCAGTGACTCATCTTAGGGAGTGTGATTCTCTATGATGTCACACAGAAAAGTACTCTTTTTTGGGAAGGTATATTTATAGTCTTAGATATTAGTGACAATTTCCCTCATAGTAACTTGGTTTTTCATGCAAAAAAAAAAAAAAAAAGAAAGAAAGAAAAAAAGAAAGAAAGAAGGAAAGTTGACAGCCCCAGGTAGAGCTGCAACCCAATTTGTTAATAAGGGACATTAATATTTCCTATGTCTGTCCAACCCCTTCATGAAGATCTACCTGATTACTCCACCTGAGAGCTCTCTCCGCTTTAAATACAGAAGGCGTCTTCCTTTAGCATCCTTCTAATCCTCTCCGTGCACTCTCCCATTACGGTGACAGCTTTAATATATTCCCTTCCTTACTAGAACATAGGCAGAGATCACACCTAATTCACCACTCACAGGACAGACCGTCTATGAATTAGCTGAAAAACCAAGATGTCATGCTTCCATCTCAGCTCTACTGATTATACAAGAGGGCGTAGGCTCTCGTTAGCTTTTGGTTCCCTTGCGGAGGTAATTAGGTATTGGTTGAGGTAATGCTTGCATACACTTACAACATGCTGGTTTCATACATAATATATTCATGTCATCTCCCTGCTTAACACCTTCCAATGGTTTCTCATTATACTAAAAATAAAATGCAAATCCCTTCCCTTTTCCTGCTTGCTCTGTCTCCTGTGTTTCTGTTCGACACATTCCTCACCCCTCGTATCATCTCTCACCATGTGTTAGCAACATTAGCCGACTTTCTGTTCCCCTAAATGGTCAGGTTTATCACCCACCACCTGAGGATTATTTGCTGCTGCTTTGCCTGGAACACTGTCTTCATATGCTGTTGCTTCCCAGCCTTTCTGGTCTCTACCCAAATGCCACCTGCTAGCAGAGGCCTTCCCTTGCCACCCTACTGACTTCCTACCTTTCAACTTCTAGCCCATAACCTGCTTTCTTCTTTTTCTAGCACAATTGTTATTATCAGTAATTATGCTCTTTATTTCATTGCTCATTTTTTTGCTTGCCTTCCATTAGAATGCAAGTAATGAAGGAGTAGAGGATTTGTCCGATTCACATCTGTGTCATGGAACCTAGAATGGTGCCTGGTACATAGAAACGTCTCAGTCATTATTTCTTAAATAAATTAATAAATGAATGAAGGAATATCAGAATGTTTTAAGGATTCAGACTCATTAACTTATTGAAACAACAAAACCAAGGTGAATTAGCAACTCCACAATTGTTTTCTGAGCCACTGGTCATGACAATTTTCGATGTGTTTATATTTTATGCTAAACAGCTTGCAGTTGCTCTCTCTCAAAGTATCACCCACATTATTTGATGACCAAAATCATGATATTAATAGAGAAATGGTGTTAAATGTCAAGGAAGTTAAATTACAATTTTGGAAGCAAGTATCTCTGATTAGAGATAAATGTAATCTTTCCTTGAGAAACACTTAAAAAAAAAATCCCTAACCAGAATTATCTCATGGTCAACTCAGATAAGAATACTGTTTTCAGTTTTACAGATAGGTAGGTTCCTGGGAGTCTCTTAGGTAATGGTCTAGATTATCTTTATTCTTCAGCTGCTTCTCATACCAAGAAACAGGACACATTAACCTCATTTAAAGGTTGTTATTTATTAAGTATACTTTCAATTTTATTACTTTGATTTCTAGAACTTTATTTATTCCTTTATTTTTTAAAGATTTTATTTACTGATTTGAGAGAGAGAGAGACAGAGACAGCATGAGTGGACAAGGGGCAGAGAGAGAAGGAAAGGGACAGGCTGACTCCCCACTGAGTGCAGAGCTAGATAGGGGGTTTGATCCCAGGACCCCAAGATCACAACCCAAGGAGAAGTCAGACGCTTAACTAAGCCACCCTGGCACCCCAATTTCTAGAGCTTAAATTTCCTTATTTGCATCTCCTAGGTTTCCATTATATCTGGAAGTACCACATAGAGTAATATAAATAAGTCATGCTTCCAGAAGATAATGTCTCTAATATTGCCCTATATCTGAAGCTTGTGATCAAGCTTAGGACAATGTGTCACTGACAATTTGAGGTGGAATAGAGAATCTGAGGGAGGTTACAGAGGAATGCCTTGGCCACCCACCTTAAAAGCAAAGTTTGGGTAATCCACTCAAAATAGATTATGTTTAATCCCACATAAACATGGTAATTCCAGTATGTACCCAACTTGTTCATTCATTCATATTTAGATCACCACATTTGCAGATATAGAAAATAAAGTCATATATCTAACCCAGGAGGGCTTCCTGAATCTCTCATAAGTAAACAAATTCTGATCTCTCAAAACAACTGAACACACTTGGGAAGAGGCCTTACCTGTCCTTCAATAGCGCATCACCGATTCCTTTCCTACGAAGCAGATCTTTTGGCCCATAGGGCGTGTCCTTGCATTTAGAGTCTGTGTCACAGAGTAGGGTTTGCAGGAACGGGAAGAAGCCGGTACTAGGAAGGTTTCGAGGTGCAAGGTAACCTGAAATTAAAAAACAAAACAGAATAAAACACAAAAATTACATCGCTATGGCATTTGCCTTGGATGGGAAGGAAGTGTAGTTACTCTGTTTTGTGAAATTACCTTCTGGATTATGACTGTCTGGGCCCACTAATGTATCAAAAGATGTAAAAATGACTGCTGCCTTACTAATTTCTTTTCCTGCAATTAGCTGCAAGAATGTCTGCTAGAGTGTTTTAAAAATAAATCACTGTATAACCATATGATAAAACACAATACAGCTATTAAAAATGTTGTCAAATAATACAGAAAATATTTATAATACCTTGCCAATTAAAATGAGATCAGAAAACAGCATGACCAGAAAAGTTATAATCTTTAAAAAATATATAAATATATGTGTATTTAAAAACCTGGAACAGGGGTGCCAGGGTGGCTCAGTCAGTTAAGCATCTGCCTTTGGCTTTGGTCACGATCTCAGGGTCCTGGGATGGAGCCCCACATCAGGCTCCTTGCTCAGTGGGGAGCCTGCTTCTCCCTCTCTTCCCTGCTCATATTCTCTCTTGCCATCTCTCTCTCTCTCAGAATAAAACAAAACAAACCAAAAAACCTGGAGGGATTTCCTTGGAGATATATTTCTTCCCCCCCTCTCTTAGAGATATATTTCACTTTATTTTTGTTTAACTATATAGTAACTACTTTTCCCCACAATGTACACGTCTTCTTTTGTTATCAAAGTCATTATAAATGCAGCTAGTCTTCCAGATACCAGGAAATATTTTTGGTCTCCTCAAAATTTAACATAACATAAATAGGATTAATTATCCTAGTCACACAATATTTTTTCCTACTTAAAAACCAGTAATAATGGAATAAATAAAATCTCCAAATTAATATCACGGAAATCAAAAACTTCAAGGGTAAAGGTTTTGTAAGCTTCACTGCAACATTTGCTTTGTAAAATATGATGGCATATACGTGTCAAGAAACAGGCAAACTGTAAAGCACAAACCTTTTTGCAATTAGGTCTAATATTAAAATACTAGGTTCCTCTTTGTGAGAGAATATGGAGACAATGAACTTTTTTTAAAAAGGCAGGTTTAGACTCTGTAAGAGTAATTCCACACCGAAAACTAAAAAGCAAAACCTTAACTTCCTCATGAATCTGTCAAAAAGGATGTCCATACAAGTCTGTTTTCATTGTAACAAGAAAGAGGAAAGGTTAAACAAAAAGAAAATACTAAGAGCAACAAGGTTACATATGCATAAATACATAAGCAGAGAGAGTAACAGGTAGAAATTTGATCTAAGTAACTTAAATACAGCTCTACCTACAGAAAATTGGAAATAAATGGGAAGGGGTAATAAGAAAGTTGGCCTGAAGTAAGAGGGGAAAAAAGGAGAGAGGTTGGAAGATGTGCACTGTTGACTCTGAAGATGGAGAAAGGAGCCAAAAGACCAGAAAAGCAGGCAACCTCTAGATGCTGGAAAAGGTAAGGACACAAATCCTCCTGGAGCCTCTGGAAGAAATGTAGCCCTGCTGATACCCTAACTTTTAACCCATTAAGACTAAATCTTAGACTTCTCATCTCCAGAACTATAAAATAGTAAGTTAATGGGTTTTTTAAATTGAAGGATAGCTAACACATAGTACTAAATTAGATTCGGGTATACAACATAGCGATTAGACATTTATATACATTATGAAATGATCACCACATTAAGTCCAGTCACCATCTGTCACCATACAAAGTTGTTACAATATTGTTGACTATATTCCCTACATTGTACTTTACATCCCATGACAGACATTTTATAACTGGAAGTTTGTACCTCTTAATCCCCTTCACCGATTTTACCCATCCCCCAACCCCACTTCCACTTAACTGGTGGTGTTTGTAAGCCGTTAAGTTTGTGGTAATTTGTTAGAGGAGCCATAGGAAACTAATACATGAAAATAGGACTGGTGTGAATTAAAGTTTTTGAAATTCAGAAGAAATTGGAAAAACCTTAAATCCACCAAACTATCCATGACTACCTTCTAAGCTGCACCCCTTTCTGACACCAGAAAGACCAGCATCTCTCCTAACATCTAACCCCGTGAAAACTTCACTGGGAAGTGGACCTTCACTGTTTTCACTGTAGTACAATTCCCTGAATGAGCTGGAAAGAGCAGTCAAATTGCCCGTTAACCTTTCACATCACCCCTCTATCAAAATTCTGCCACAGTAGACCGCATACAGCAAGACCTTTACAATTCTGCAGGGAAATTTCACCACTAATGGCGATCTACCCTACCACACATCCCAACTGTAGCCGCTCTCGCAGAGTGTGGGTCTGCAAATGCTCTCATTCCTGTTTGACCTCAAACACATGCAGTGGGTCCTTTGAATGAAAAGCAGATAGCAGGAGAACGGAAGTGGATGACCCCTTTGCTGTAGGCCCTTTATTGCGGTGATGGAACGGCTGAGCCAGGCAGTGCTGATAACAACAACAGCTCATGGGAAGCCGTATCACAACAGGAAGAAAAGGGAAAAAAAGGGAAAAGACATCATGGGAAGAAGATCTGAAGGAGGTGGCACATGACATCCAATTTTAGTTTCTCTGGCATTGATTACAAATCAATTATTAGAGAGGCATTTGGAAGCGTTTAAACCCACAAGATTCCTCACTGTTATTACTACAGCTATGCCTACTTTATACGAAAATTCATCACAGAGTAGCTTTAAAAACTTTTTTAAAGTCCCTACGATGTTCAAAGTACATACAGTTCATGCTCCACACGGATTTTCTGACAAGTGATATTTAACCTGTTACAATGGGTTCATGCAAACGAGGAATTGGCTTGGGTGTGTGCATTTATAGTAAACACAGTGCCAGGCACAGCATGGACTCCCTGTGTGATTTATTTTACCATCACCTTTTAACTAAGGACCATGCACTCATTAAGATAAGGAAGACTTAGGACGCCTGGGTGGCTCAGTTGGTTGGGCGGCTGCCTTCGGCTCAGGTCATGATCCCAGCGTCCTGGGATCGAGTCCCACATCGGGCTCCTTGCTCGGCAGGGAGCCTGCTTCTCCCTCTGCCTCTGCCTGCCACTCTGTCAGCCTGTGCTCTCTCTCCCTCTCTCCGACAAATAAATAAAATTTTAAAAAAAACAACCTTAATAAGATAAGGAAGACTGATGCAACAACAACCACTGATTTACCAAGCGTCCACCTACTCACTGTAACATGGAAGGCATGTGACATACATTTACGTCCCATCCTTCTTTGATATCCGTAATACAGTTTCTCACACATAGCAACTTTCCACATCATCTGGAGATTCTCTAAAACTAACAAGTCAGAATTAAATATAATTCAACTTTATTTAGTGGTTTTCTTGTGAGGAAAAATGGATCCTCCCCCCTCCGTCTTCTGCCCGTCTCAGTTACGTGTGTGCCAGGAAGTAACCACTCAGAGCAATGGTGGAATCAAACCATCATAGGTTTTATTTTATTTTTTTTTAAAGATTTTATTTATTTATTTGAGAGAGAGGCAGTGAGAGAGCATGAGCAAGGAGAAGGTCAGAGGGAGAAGCAGACTCCCCGTGGAGCTGGGAGCCTGATGCGGGACTCGATCCCAGGTCTCCGGGATCATGACCCGAGCCGAAGGCAGTCGTCCAACCAACTGAGCCACCCAGGCGTCCCCATCATAGTCTGATCTCGGAAGCTAAGCAGGGTCGGGCCTGGTTAGTACTTGGATGGGACATCATAGGTTTTAAAGAGCTGCTGATTCAACGTTGAACTCATTCTATTCTGAAGGTGTCTCTGGCACTTTCAGGTTTCAAAGTCATGTTTCTCTTTATATCCATAAATGCTAGGATGCAGGAAAAAAAAGAGAAACATTTCTCTATCCCTCACAGGACTTCCGTGCAGCAAGCACGGAGCATGCAAATTAGAGCTAAAAACTGGTTGCCCACATTCACAGCCAGAGCATAGATTTAAGGACAAAGGTAGAGGAAGATCATAACTATGCAAACCATAGCACTACATGTAAGTAGAAAGAAAAACAGATCTTGGGGGCTTGGGATGGAGGCTAAGGCTAGATAAATTCCTTAGTATCATGATTCCCAAAGGTCTTATACTCAGGACAACATTTATGACTATCTCCAGGAGAAAGAGAATCGAAGAACTTGCAATTCCATGGGGAAATTGGTGCCAGAAGACTCTGGCATATCCTGAAAGTGAGGAGGATGAGTAATAAGCAAGATCCCAATTCACCTGTGGTTTAGTTTCTGAGGGTCTCCATGCAGAGGCAGTGAAGTAGTCTGAGCAACCTCCCATTGGGGGGGGGGGGTTGTTCTCATAAAAGGGACACAGTCAACATTACCTACATAATGTAACACTGACAGATTCCAACATTATTTCAGGGAGTTGAATCAAACCAAACTATAAAGCATTTTTAGGAATAACCCACCAATTAGCCAAGCTTTTAACTAAATCAGATTTAGTTTTCATTGTTTTAAGAATGAAACTGGTGTTATAAAAAGATTCAGCTTAAGAATTAAAAAAATACTCTGTAAAGAATTGTGATATCAACCTACACATCTATGTTAACCTAAAAGGGGGATCAGGTTTGGTTTTCCTTTCCCTTTCTTCACAAAATTCCTTATTCAGACAGTATTTGTGTGACATAATACAAAGATTAGAGCATTGGTCCTCAAAACATGGGTCCTAGACCAACAGCATCAGCACGACCTGGGAACTTACTAGAAATAAAAATTTGAGATCCCACCCCAGATCTACTTAATCAGAAACTCTGGGGAAGGGGATTAGGAAGGAATCTTTATTTTAACATGCCCTCCAGGTAATTCTGATGCACACTAAAGTTTGCCAACAACAGGATTAGACCACAAATTTTTGCAGGGGAGTCAGATAGTGCATCTTTACTAGCTGTGAGACTCAACTGCCCCCATCACATTACTAAACTCCGTCAATATAGTATGAAAGCAGCCGTAGATGGTGTGTCTATTAATGGGCCTGACTATATTCCAATAAAACTTGATTTACAGGGTGCCTGGGTGGCTCAGTGGGTTAAGGCGCTGCCTTCGGCTCAGGTCATGATCCCAGGGTCCTGGGATCGAGTCCCACATCGGGCTCTCTACTCAGCAGGGAGCCTGCTTCCCTCTCTCTCTCTCTGCCTGCCTCTCTGTCTACTGTGATCTCTGTCAAATAAATAAATAAAATCTTTAAAAAAAAAAAACTTGATTTACAAAAAAAGGCAACAGGCTAGCTTTGGCTTACAGGCTCTAGTTTGCTGACCCCTGGGGGAATGACCTCTTGTATTTGTCCCTCTCCCTCTCCTACCTTGCTCACTTCTTATTTTCATATCTTCCCCATACTTCTTTTTCTCTTCCTTCATCTTATCTATTTTTACTTAATATCCCTTAATGTCCCCCTTTCCTCTATTTTCCAATCTTTTGTTCTTTCCTTTCCACTGACCACCCCCCTCTTTTGGCTCAATTTCCAATTCTTTTTTCTCTTTATTCTGCTATTCCCTTCACCAACTCCCATACCTCTTTACTCACTGATACAGCCAAGAATGCACATTTCCCCCAAAATCTCCCTTTACTTCTTTCCCTTTTTCACCTCCACAGGAGGATTTTTGCCCCCTTCCATAATAATTCAGAAACATGCTGCTCATTGGCACGATCCAAATGTTTTCTATTTACTGTATTATTAAAGAAAGAAATGTCACAGTCTTTTCAATCATGAAGTTGCTTCCATTTGACATCATTAGGCTGAGGAAGCATTCTGTAGGCTACCTTGGTGACCTTTGTAGATATTATAATAATGACAGATATTGGAGAACTTCCACTGTGTTTCTTTGTGTTTTTCTCAAAGCTGGTCAGAACCCAACCTAGATGATATTTTGTGTTTCCAGGTAAAAGGAATTTGGTCTTTGCCCCAGTAAAGAAATGAATGATATACCTTGGAAGGAAATTCTGACTTTTTAAAAATATGAAGTTGGGGCACCTGGGTGGCTCAGTGGGTTAAAGCCTCCGCCTTCGGCTCAGGTCATGATCCCACAGTCCTGGGATCGAGCCCCGCATCGGGCTCTCTGCTCAGCAGGGAGCCTGCTTCCTCCTTTCTCTCTGCCTGCCTCTCTGCCTACTTGTGATCTCTGTCTGTCAAATAAATAAATAAAATCTTTTAAAAAATATATGAAGTTATTCATTTGGGATGTTATAATTTTCTTAACTTTTTAGATAAAGGGTCACACTAGCAAAATGTGTTATCAGGTCTTCTGATCAATTAAATGGTAATTCTCCTCATGATACACCGCAAGAATTCCTCATCATGACAAGAGTACAAAGCAAGACAAGTATATCTAGAAAATCACCTATAAACAAATAACCAGAAAAGAATAAAGAAAATATGAGAAGGGAAATGAATCTCAGAATGATATTTGTAATAATTTATTAAAGTAAGTCTTTTTATTCTTCTTACAGTTTTTCAGCAAATTTCATTCTCAATAACATCTTTAAACACATAATTAAGAATATAAATGACATAAACCTAGCCTTTTAAATTATTACATGAAGTTATATAAGGAACCCATAGGACTGTCCTTGTTCTTCACAGGCCCTTTCCATTTGGAGGAGAGAACTGATCCCTGAGGGGAGGTGTCCTGTTTCTTCACTCATCACTAGGTAAACTCAAATACATTAGCGCTTCCTGATTCTAATCCCTCTGAATGTGGGCTTGCTTTTCTTTCTTTCTTTTTTTTAATCTTTTTTTCCCTTTTTTTTTTAATCTTTTTTTTAATCTTTTTTTTTCTTTTTTTTTAAATCTTTGCAGCCCAGAGAGACTTTAGCCTAGGGTTTAATACTGATATGACTTTGAATCTTCAGGTAAAGTCACGAGCTCAATAAAATTGCACTTCTTGAGAGACTAGATAAAGAATGAGCTACTCGGAAGAATGAAAAACCCTTACATAGTTCTTAACACAATGCTTGGCACAGTGCCAGCAATTATTAACTATATGAATGAATGAATGAATGAATGAACGAACAAACCCCTGAAGATCACAGGGAGACTACATGATTTTGGATTTTAACATAATATCCAACTTTATCTTTATTATTTATAGCAAATTTTATCCCATATTACCATAAGTTCAATAGCTAACAATAACAGTAAGTTCAACTGATAGTAAGTACAATGGGTAATACTGCATTATATTTGTGTGCCTTGTAAGAATGGATAAATCAATACTGATAAAACCAGAATACTTATTATAGGCCATTCAGGTCTCAGTTTCTTTGAAAACATAGTGAGTACACATTGACATCGATTCTATCAACCACAGAAATTACTGTCCACAGAGAGAATCCCTCCATCCCCTATCTGTTCAGTGAATATTTACCAAACAGACACTGTGTATCTGGCCCTGAGGAAGGTGCTAAGTAAGGGTCATCCTTCAATTTTTTTTAAATAAGAAATATTTCATTTAAACATTAAAAATTTTATTTCTAGGTTATGCATGTGTGTGAGAGAGAGAGACACAGAGAGACCACCTACTTTCAAAGCTCATCACACTTTCATTATATAAGATGCATATAGAAGTCATTTGTTTTCCTAAATTGTTAGAAATATTAAGTACACAAGTGTATGTTTGAAAATAAATGGCAAAACATTGGTAAGAAAAAAAAATGTCCTGTTTTTTGAAGAATTAAACAATGACCATTTCATACAAGCCCTAAGACCGTCCTATAGGATAGGCCTATAGGATAGGGCAATGGTGATGCCCATTTTGCAGACAACCTCAGAGAGATCAAGCAACTTGCTCAAAGTCACATGAAAAGTTAAGTGTCACAAACAGATCCAGAACTACGTGATACACGACAATAATGAAAACAACAATCTGTTCAGCTACATTTTCGTATATCGTGGAGTGAGCAGACTGAGACTTTGAAAAACAGGTACCATTCTGGTCTTGATGCTGATTCACTAAATCATCAGGGGTCAATTAACCTCCCCATGTCTCTATTTCCACATCTACCAAATGGAGGATAATGGGCCTTGCCACCTCACAGAGCACAAGGAAGATGAATCAAGTAACTTGTGTAAGGCACTGGGAAGACTGGAGAGGGCAGGCCGTGTGGAATCCAGAGTTCCCACTGCTCATCAGACTGCTGTTGCATCATGTATGTCATTTACCATGCAGTGAGCAGGGCTGTGCTGCTCCACCTGGTCTCCTATCCCTTGAACCAATGACTGGTTAGGAGTATTGTTAGGAGTGTTTCTCTCCCTAGTAATTCACAGTATGTACCTGCATCACCTGCTACAGTGCTTCAATTACTGCGTGCCCAGTGGGTGTGGCACCATGATACATTCTTCCTAATTCTCCCCAGGCAAGTCTTGCTCCATCATCAGGTGCTTTTCCCAGGTCAAGTCCTTTGGCAAAAAGGTAGACTGTTCCTGGCAGTGAGAGCTGCAGCAAGATGCTTAGTCCTATAAGCAGTGGGTAAGAAGGCCCTATATTCAAAAGGCTGGTGTCTCTCTGTGCTGCAGAGACCCAAAACAGACCCTGGGTCATCTAAGATGGTGTCTCACATACTGGGATCTTCCCCACATTCCTCAGACTTGGCTCCAAGTATGGTAACTAACAGGTTTTTAAATGGAAGTTTCCCGGGGAAGATAATTTGGGGACTCTAGCTACAAAATTGCACGTGCTGGGGCGCCTGAGTGGCTCAGGGGGTTAAGCCTCTGCCTTTGGCTCAGGTCATGATCCCATGGTCCTGGGATCGAGCCCTGCATCAGGCTCTCTGCTCAGCGGGGAGCCTGCTTCCCCCTTTCTCTCTGCCTGCCTCTCTGCCTGCTTGTGATCTCTGTCTGTCAAATAAATAAATAAAATCTTTTTTTAAAAATTTCAAAATTGCAGGTGTTATAGGAGGTGCAAAAAGATTCTTGCCCTTCTGATACATTTGGCGTTATTACTATCATTATTTTTTAGGATAAAGGGATGAGGCAGTTTAGACTCAGGACCTTGCTATCTCTTCGGATGTTGCCTCTTTGATCCTAAAGTGCACACTTGAGCTGATGGTCAGCCCAAAGGGCTCCATAACCCATCTTCCTTAGTTTCCAGAAGAGATGTGCCTCCTTCCTTTCTGAAGATTAAGGGGACCCTGTTGACCGATGGGTTCCAAAGACCATGGCTTGATTTATTTAAATTGTAAACAAAATTATGTGATTCAGGGCTAGGAGACATAATTATAATACACACATGCCAGATAATAAACTCCCACATGGAGTGAATCTGGAGTTTAAAAAGACTCACTAATACTATTAAAGGCATTTGCCCTTGGTGAGGAATCTTGAGTTCTATGGCTCTTCTTAGGCGAGTGGGGTCCAACTGTCTTCTCAGGACTAACAGTAACCAACTGAAGCTTATCTTTCAATAACAAAGATTCACAATTGCATTTTTAAAAATCTTCCTTGCCATGGCCATTTGCAAACAGAATCTTGGCAACTGTTTTATTTCCTTCCAAATCTAATGTTCAAAGAAAAACGAACCCTAGAGTCTTCTTCCACTGTAGAACATTCCTCCTATAAAACGTAGTCTCTTAATTCTTCCTAGATATGGCTAACCAGGAAAGTGCCCCACAGCTGTTGGGCAGGGCTGACCGGAAGCTGGATCCACACCGGTGTCTGGCTGGGCTGTCTGCTAACATTGAGAGCCACTGCGCTGCACCCCATCAGCCACAGACTCCCCTGAAAGCTGCCCCATTCCACAGGTCCAGGGACATCTGTTAGCACGGAGTAAAGGGTGGAGGTACTTCCTCCCATGCCACCGTATTCCTCCAGATTTGTCAGGGAAGTGCTGAGCTAATTATTACCCACAGGGATAGCACTCAGCTGTCTAGGGAGTGAACTCACAAAACCTGCAGGGGTGGGGGCAGATGAACTGAAGGACTGATTCTTCTCCCACCACAGTGGTGGTCTCCAGTGTGATGTTGCAGTTGGGGGAGCAGGGGGTGGGGGAACATAAGCATTTCCATAATCCAGGCTCTGGGGCCAAATGAGTTTAGGAAACTAAGCTCTATCTTCTGTTCTGGGAAAGCCAGAATACATTTGCATATTAAAGATTCTGAGAAGTTTTTCAGTAAAAAACCTGAATACCTTTAGTTAATTCCACATTTCCACAAATATGAGTACAGAATATTAATTCTGTTTCTTTTTTTTTTTCTTTTTCTTCCTTTTTTTATTTAAGATTCCTGGGAATGAATATTCCATGGGGCACACTTTGGAAAACAGTGCCTTTACCTATAATCTCTTATATTCCCAACTGAAAAGGAATCTAGAACTGGAAATTTTTTTTTGTCCCCAGGAAGGAACTCTTTTTTTTTATTTATTTATTTGTCAGAGAGAGAGGGAGAGAGAGCGAGCGAGCACAGGCAGACAGAGTGGCAGGCAGAGGCAGAGGGAGAAGCAGGCTCCTTGTTGAGCAAGGAGCCCGATGTGGGACTCGATCCCAGGACGCTGGGATCATGACCTGAGCCGAAGGCAGCCACTTAACCAACTGAGCCACCCAGGCGTCCCCAAGAAGGAACTTTTAACATAAGGAAATATCTTGGCTTTCAGTCCTGATGTAGTAGAACTTACTTGTAAACTGCCACCTCCCAACTCACTAACTTGGCTTAAATACAGTAATTCAACAAGCACCTTACTGTTTACTTGTGAAAATCCGTTAAAACCGGGCATTTGTGGAAGTTCTTCAGCAAAACTTGTCTAAGACATTGCTTGGGGAAGGGAATTTCATTTCAGAAGAATTTGGGAAAGCTTATAAAAGTACACACTCTATAATGGGAAAAAATAAGGTAATGAAGAAATCAGAATGAGAGCAAACAAGTATAGAAAGAATAAAGCCAATACAATAATAAGTGCCAAAGGTATGTGTGTTATTAAAAGTTGGCTGCAAATCTGAATCTGGGTGTCCTAAGGAACTACAGAAACAATCATCTAGTGTGGCCCCAGATAAAACAGAATTAAATAAACGTATTAGGGGTGGTACAGCTTTTCTCATACTGAGAGAAATCATACCTTTTAGGCACCAAAAACTTTAACGGGTCTTAGTGTATTTGCTCCCACCCAGAAAAGGAGCACCATTGAAAGTGACTCACCATCCTAGTGACCCATTGCTAACGGGTCCTGTCCCGAAGTTGTTTGGGAGTTTGCCAGAAAAATGTCTCCTTCAACTTGTTTCCCTAGTATTTGTCTTTCTGGTGTCTGGACTAAGTTATGAGTCATTGCCAGGAGCTACATATTGGCAGAAATTTTAGGAATTACTCTAGTGAGTGAAGCAGGAGGCAGGAACAAGAGTTAAAAAAGCATTCTTCTAATCCTAGCTTTGCAAATGATTTATGATGCAACCACGACCCTCTACCTTGAGTCATTTCCTCACTTATGCAGGAAACATAAATCTGGACTACCCACCCATCACAACTATTACAAGTGGAAGAATCTCCTGTAAAAGGAGATTAGCCATGCTCAAGTATTAAACACTTAGCATAAGATGAAAATTATGTTTGGAAATTAAAATATGATCTCAGTAACCCATTAAGAGTAATGATATGGAGAAAAGAATTTCAGTAATTACCCCTATAAAGGCATGTTACTAACAACGATGTTTTTCATTCAGAAATCTGACTCAGTTATCACAGAGAATTATACATGTTATAGTATAAAAATAAAAGCCAGTGAAGTACATTCCCAGGATCATTGTGCAGAAAAAAGGAAAGTCCCATAAACACAGAAGCTTAGTAATGTATCTAATTCAACAGATGGTCTATTCGTTTGGGAAGAAAAGGGTCTGGTTTGGGATCCTATCACTTCCCAACAGCTTGTGTAATACTTATGTCTTTGGTGTTCATATTCCATCTATTTGCAAACGATGCATGTGACAACCTGCCAGTGGGAAATGCGTGTCACAACCTTTTCTGTCAAGCAGCACTGCTGACAGGTAGCAACCTCATCTCTCTTCAGCCTTGACTTTCTCCGAAACCAAAGATTCTCTTATACCAAGACCTCTGCCAATCATAAAGAGATAATCGAAGTGACCTGTGGCTTGCTTTGTAACCACAATATATTACTGGCCTGCTCTCTCCTTCTATGTAGAATCACTTTCCATCAAATCATTTTTCATCATTAGGAAAAAAGAAAAAAAGCAGAGAAACATCCCCATGGGGCATTTTCCTAAGTGGCAGAGAAAAAAAATGCTAATATGACAATTAGTATTTTCTTTTTTTTTTCTAAGAAAAAAGTTTCTTTTTTTCAAAAAAGGAAGTAATGCAGAAAAATACAAATAGAAAACCTCAAAATTCCATTTGTCTATCAGATTGGCAGAAGTTTAAAAAGTCTGACAACACCAAGCGTTGGTGAGGATATACAGCAGTGGGGAATTCTCATCTCTTGGTGGGGGAAAAAAAATTAGTAAAGTCACCATGGAATGCATTTGACCACACTGAACAAACTCTAAACGTGCAGAGATGTAGGTATATACCCCGGAGACATGTGCACACATGCACCAAGAGACATATTTAAAACATCCATCATGATACTACTGGAAATAATTGAAAAGGTAACCTAGGTGCTCATCAAAAGACCACAAATAAATAGACTGTGATATATCTATGTATGGAATACATGGTCAAAATGAATTCACTAAAGCTGCACAAATTGATGGAGATAAACATACAAAATGCCGTCCTGAGCAATAACACAGTGTTCAATCTAAAAAGCATGGTGCAAAAGGATGCTAGGTTGGGGTGACGTTGCTATAAAGTTTAAAAAACCTGTGGCCAAAAGGTACAAACTTCCAGTTGTAAGTAAGTAAGTCCCGGGTGCTTAATACATACGGTGACGATGGTTAACAATACTGTGTTATGTATTTGAAAGTTGCTAAGTGAGTGGATCTTAAAAGTCCTCAACTCAGTGATAGGCAATAAGGAGGGCATGTGATGTGATGAGCACTGGGTGTTATACACAACTAATGAATCCACTGAACATTACATCAAAAACGAATGATGTACTACTACACGTTGGCTAGTTGAATTTAAGTAAAAAAAAGTTCTCAGCATGAGAAAAAATTGGCAAGCAGTGAAGTAACGGATGTTAACTAAACTTACTGTGATCATTTCACAATATATACACATATCAAATGATTATGTTGTACACCTGAAACTAATACGCTGCATGTCCACTATACTTTAGTAAAGCTGGGAAAACACCTTACAGTTAAACAAGGAGACATAGAAAATAAAAGAAGAAGAAGAGAAAAACCCACTTGATATACTACATAGCAAGGAAATTATCAAAGACACCCTTCGGCAAAGAATCATAGAATCATCCCTGGTTCTTCACAGTACCCATTTCAGACAAAGTTCTGCTTCCTAGGACCCTTCCCAGTTGTCACCCAGAGTCTAACTCCTAAAATAGGTTCCTTCTGGCATTCTCTAGCTGAGACACTCTACTGTTCCCTCATGGTGAGCACTCCTCCCTAGCTGCCAAGGAGAAATAAACACAACTTATCCAACAACAACAACAAAGTTAAATTAAAGCCCAGAAATCAAAGAATTTTTTTTATTTTTTACTTTTTTAATTTTTTTATAAACATATAATGTATTATTAGCCCCAGGGGTACAGGTCTGTGAATCGCCAGATTTACACACTTCACAGCACTCACCATAGCACATGCCCTCCCAGAATTTTTTATAAAACCTGCAAAGTAGTATTATGTAATATAGTCAGGTATATAAATATACAATAAAAAATATTAAACAAGCACAGAAACGCTATACACCAAATAAAATGATAATGACATCCTTTAGAAAGGGAGGGAGGGATGCAGGCAGGCAGGAGGGAAATTAATCTGAGTGGTTTACACAGGGGCTTCAATGGTACCTTCACGTTTCATTTCTTTAAACAATTCTGAAAGAAACATGGCTAAAAATGTTAGGGTTTGGTAAAGTTAGGTAGTGGATACATGAATGTTTGTGCTGCTTTTATGACTGCCGATGTATTTGAAATAGTACACACTTTTCTTTTTAAAGGTGATACAGATCTTCCTCTACTTATGATGGCATTACATCCTGATAAGCCCATCCTAAGGTGAAAATGCTGGGATGCCTGGGTGGCTCAGTCAGTGAAGCATCTGCCTCTGCTCAGGTCGTGATCCCAGGGCCCTGGGATTGAGCCCTGCACCAGGCTCGATCCCAGGGCCCTGGGATTGAGCCCTGCACCAGGCTCCCTGCTCAGTGTAAAGTCTGCTTCTCACTCTCCCTCTATGCTGTCTCTCTCTCTCAAATAAATAAAACCTTAAAAAAAAAAAAAGCAAACGCCATAATAAAAAATGCATTTAACACAGCTAGCCTACTGAATGTCTAGCCTAGGATAGCCCACATTTAATGTGCTCAGAGCACTTACATTTAGCCTAGAGTTAGACAAAATCATTGAACACACAGCTTTTGTAATAAAGTATCGACTATCTCGTGTAATTTATTGACTACTGTGCTGAAGAATGGTTGTATGGATACAGAATGGTTGTTAAGTGCATCAGTCATTTATCCTCATGATGCGTGGCTAACTGGGAGCTGCAGCTGGCTGCTGGTGCCCAGCATCATGAGAGAGGATCCTAAGGCATATTGCTAGCCCAGGAAAAAGATCAAAATTTAAAATTCCAAGTATAGTTTCCACCAAATGCATATTGCTTTCACACCACAGTAAAGGTAAAAATTGCAAGTTGAATGATCGTAAGTCGGGAACCATCTGTATACTGGAATTACATTAAAATTTAGGAAGTTTTTATTACTGAAGTATCAGGGGCACCTGGGTGGCTCAGTCGTTAAGCATCTGCCTTGAGCTCAGGTCACAATCCCAGGGCTGTGGGATCGAGCCCTCCATCGGGCTCCCTGCTCTGCAGGAAGCCTGGTTCTCCCTCTCCCACTCCCCCTGCTTGTGTTCCCTCTCCTGCTGTGTCTCTCTCTGTCAAATAAGTAAATAAAATCTTTTTAAAAAGAATTATTTAAAAAGTTACTGAAATGTCAGAGAATGTTCATTATAATGCAATCTAACCTACAAGCCAATTCAAGAATAGCTTTATAACAAAGCTCTCTGGGTTGATAAGTTCCATCCACTTTTTGCATATGTTGGGAGTAATTCATTCATCTATTTTTTTTTAATCCACTGTCCTCCTTGCCCTGTTTATTATGGTACTAGCTGGGAGTCTCTCTTCCTGAGAGGCCTGGCTAATTCAGAACTCATTACATGCACGACTCCGAACTGTTCTTTATATATTACCTCCATCCTCTCTCCACTGAGCATCACTGCTATTGTGTTTACCCCATTACTGAGCTTAATTAAGTCCTTCAAGAGTTTCTTGTAATCCTCCAGACTTGTTGTTGGCAAATATGTACCATTTATTTGCATTGCTTCTGAATCAATTAATAAATATGTTTTAAAATTATCTCTAGGCTTCTAAAAGTCATCACACTGTTCAAACTGTCATGCTCTCACTTTACATATTTGCGTACCTCAACTGGTTTTCGGAATTATTTGAGATCTAACCTTTTATCTACTATGAACTTGTTTCCCAACTTATTTAAAGGGGCCTTCATTCAGAGCCCTGTGGGAAGATCACAACAAAATGCCAACCACTGGCTTATCTAACTGCAAATACTCAGTTAATTATTTCAAGGTGTTTCAGCAGGTTAAAAAGACATAACTGAATTTATTAAAACTACATTGAATGAGCTGCCTAGGCAGGGTTTTGTGGGTTTTTTTTTTTCTGCTAAAGGAAAAATTTGCCCACACCTAATGTGAATTCCCAGGATCTCCTTTCTCACATTAAAACAAAACAAAACAAAACAAAAAAACAAACAGGTTAGCCATTAGCCAGCTGGCAGCCCTTTAAAGATATTCTCACAATTAATGGTGAATGATACAGTTTTTCTAGTGGGTCAGTTTCAATATGCAGTTTCTCCAGATTTTCAAAAATGATAACCAAGGGAAGCAGTGCCATTTCATTCCCCCAGGCCTCTACAGCTTTCTTTGCCACACTCAGGTCAGTGGTCTCCATCCTTGTATGGATGAGAGTAACACAAGATCATGGGGCACTGTGTTTAGCCTCTCTCCCTTCTTGATTATCTGTTTGAGAGAATCTTGATCTTAATAGACCGCTCTGGCTTTACCACATGCATGCTATCAGAGAATTCTCGTTATTCGTTTGAGTTGTGAGCAATGTTGCCTTCAGATCCCCTCTTAATTTTAAAAGTCTTAGTTTATGTAGCCCTGCTGATACATTTGCTCTTTGCTATCCTTTCTTGGGTAGAGAATATCCTAATATGTGTATCTACATGAGCAACGCAGCATCATTACTCAATGTGATGCACAAATGGCCACTGAATACCTTTTACTGACATAACGTGGAAATGCTGTTGGTGGACAAGAGAACTGTAACTATCTTCACTCGTAGACTGAGGGACAGGAGAAAACCTGAGTTCACCAAGTGAGCAGAACAAACCCAGCCACCCCATCTTGTACCTGAGAATTATATGTGATTGACACCCCAGGCACCCTCACCCCCTTTCCCTATTTTGGAACTGCCCTTCCAGGATTAGACTTCTCTGGGCTAACAATGAAATTAAATCCTTCGCATACATCTAATAATTAAAATAAACTGGGGCATGAATCAGCACATGAACTAGGTGAATAGCTTAGTATACATGTATTTTTTTCTTCTTTCTTGTCCCTTTTTATGCATATTTAGTGGACTTTGTAGCAGCCTCTTTTGTATCTGAGGCAAGCGGATGCTTTTACTCTCTCAGCCTAATGATGTGGAGAAAAACAGAAGGATGTGAAAAGTCTCCAAGTGCTTCATCTTCAGAGATAATAGGTACTGAAATTGCATTCCTCACACCATCCCCTTCTTCCCAGTTCAATACCTAGAAATGGTGAAGGAAGTATAAAGCTGTGCTGTAAGACACAAGAAAACCCTTCTGTAGACACTGGTGGTTTCTTTTTAGAAAAACGTGAGCAACTACATGAAGCTAAAGGATTAAAACTTAGAAGTCACAACACTTTCTTTCTGGCTTTGACACAATACACTGTAAATGAGGGGTCTTACTAGCTATTCAATATCAAGCCATCAGGGCCAATCCTGGAGGATATCCAGTAAATAACAGAAATGAAACATAGAAGTATCTGAAAGTTCAAGCCAATTTTCAAATATCAAAATTGATATGACTTCACTATGAGCTTACTATGCTCAAAAGGACAGTGGAGTCAGGGTAAATTCCATTAATCTCTTCCAACTCAATTTTATCTTTTCCTGATCACTGTCCCTCTTGTTTGTATGATTCAAGTCAACAAAACGAATTGCCCGTTTTTGCTCACTTGCTACTAGACATGCACCAATTTCCCACAAAGCACCAGACTCTTTTTAATTATTCCTTTTGGCAACACTGAACAGCTCTTATTCTGTGTTACTTAATAAAATGTTTAGAAAATAATTAACAGAAACTTTAAATCCCAGGCCAGTAACTCTCAATTTTTAAAGAGGCTGATGAAATCAGGTGCAATATACCCAGATGGAAAGAAATTAAAGTTAGACATAACAATAGGAGTGATGTCAAAATACTGGTTGGGGCTGGATGCCCCAAAGGATAAATGGATAACTAGATGACTGTAATTTATGGTATTCCTAATAATTATTCCTTTATGTGACATACCTATATCATTTGTAATTCTTACAACAACTCTGCAAAGTGATTTTCTTTTCTGTTACGTAGAGTAATTCAGAGTAACCTGCCTGTATTTGGAAGGCCTGTTTTGCATCTTCAGTCCCACATCATTTTTCTTGCTTGTTGATAGGGAAATTAGGTCTATTATTAATGCTAGTGCAGTTTCCTAAAATTCTTTAAAAAATATAAAGTGGATACTCTCTCCTCAAGATGCAGCTAAAAGAGTCAGAAACTTACAATGATTTATCATAGAATGAAAACATTCCTGATTGTTTCAAAATGCTTTAAAAATAGGCATCTAAAAATCTAAGAAACAACTGCCCAAGGAGATTTAAAAAAGAAAAACTACTTAAAAAAAAAAAAAAAGAAGATCTTATTTATTTACTTGAGAGAGAGAGAGGGGGAAGAAAGGGAGAAGCAGGCTTCCCATGAACAGGGAGCCTTACTGCGGGCTTGATGCTAGGACCTGGGGATCAGGATCTGAGCAGAAGGCAGATGCTTAACCAACTGAGCCACCCAGGTACCCTGAGAAAAGTTACTTATTTACACCTTATCCACTAGAAAAGACAGACAGGGCAGGAATGAATGATACACTGGAAGCAGCCCAGTCAGTGGCCATAAGTAACAATCATTCCTTCTCAAGTCCAATGGGATTCTTTGCTGGGAAGTTAAGATCGTATCTTAAGTGCCAAAATTCACTCATACTGACAGTACTAGAATCGCAAGGTAACTCTTCAAAGGAGGTGTAAGTTCAGCCTCTCTTTCCTTTCCTTTCAGAACTGTATTATTTTCAATCTTTTCTTTACTAATACTAGGATATTCTCCCATTAATTGGTTAAAATTAAGAATTAGTTGATCAAAGTTGAGAATCATTTGGTTTATTATTAATTTGGTTTTATGGTGCCAAGTTCTAGCCAAGAAAAGGAAGATACCAATTACCTTGTCAAATTTGATGTTGTGCATATTTATATTTAAAACCTCCAGTTAGAATTCATCTCAGTCTATCTACCTTCACTTCTTGACAAAACAAACTAGCAAAAATGAGAGGATTTACATTTAGTTTCCCCCTAAATAGTGGTGGATTACTTTTAAACACTGGGATGCTCTGATACACACTATTTATTTTATAATGTATCAGAGATAATGATTAACATTGTACATTTAAGTGTATTATATATATGTTTTGTATAGTATATGTTTTATATATATTTGTGTACTTACACACACACTCACACACACTACACATCTTCAGGAGAGCCCAAGAGAATACAAGAGGGGAAATTCAGGCAGGGAAAAAAGGGGTGTTCAGGAAGAAGAGATTCAGAATGGAATTCTGTTCCACCATGAGATAAATAGAGGATCTTGCAATATTTCTAACGCAAATTCAATCTTAACAAGGTGCTGGATATTTTTTGTTTCTAAGCTATTGGAACTGTCCTCACTGAGAGTGCTACACAGTTAGAAAGACCTCAGATGAGAGGACACGAGTGCCCAGGTAGAGACGTGGAATACCACCATGATGTGTTAATGCCCTAATTCTGAGCAGCCTTCCCATCTTCAGGATGAAGTCCAAACCTTAGCGCTGGGTAGGACTCCTCCCAGCCCCCATGCTCACTCACTTCCAACAACAGGATGTCTCTCCCACCGACTAACATGAATCATTTTGTTTATATTTTGCAGTAAGTCTTTGGTAATTGTGCTACAGAGGTCGCAGGAGGATAGGCCTGAGGCAGTCAATCTTCCTTATTCAAGCACTTGCCTTCTTTCACCTCAGTCCTTCCAGCCGGATGGTCTTCAGGCTGAGATGAGGGGCAAGAAGGATCAAGAGCCTGTGAAGAGTCTGTTGCAAGATGAGGCTGAGGCACAGACTCCTGAGCCTGTGACCCACCATTCCAAAATGAGCCCCTTGCTAACTGCCAGTCCTCTTGTAGCTCTTGGAATACATGTTAACTTGCTTGATCTTGAAGAGCTGGCTCAAGCGAGTGTCTTTTTCAATTACTGTAATAATAACATACGTAACTATATGTAACTCTAGCATGTGTTAATGCTTTCCAGCTTTAAAAGGACTTTCACAAATAACATCACATTTGAGCCTCATTCACATAACCATGGGAGGTAAGCATCATTTCCTCTTTTATGGATTAGGTAATAAAAGCTCAGTGACATCTGTAGGTAAACAAAATTGGAACTTTAAACTAGGAGCTGTGGTTTCAACTCCTACACTCTTTCCTCCTATCAATCTGCTTACATTGTGTGATCTGAAAGCTGATGGAAGTCCAGGAGCCCCCCCTTCCCTGCCTCTAAATACTCTTTCCTAATTTGGCAATACAATATATATGTATCTCCACATATCTGGATATGTGTGCTTTTATTTTTTTATTTATATTTTTTAAAGATTTTATTTTTAAATAATCTCTACACCCAAAGTGGGGCTTAAACTCAAAACCTCAAGATCAAGAGTCACACACTCCACTGACTAAGCCAGCCAGGAACACCTGGATATGTATGCTTTTAAACCAGATTAATAGATTATGTTACTTGAAATATGTAAGGCATCGAATACCTGATTTATCCATAGGGATTAGTGTTTATTAATCATTAACATGTAGATTCACCTAGAAGAGAATGGGGCAATGAATAGTGGAATGTAAAAGTCTGATTGAGAAGGAAGGCTGGAAATTGTCCTGAGCATGAAGCTATCCCTGAGTAAGATATCAGAATGAGAGGTCTAGACATTAGCATTTCGTACAAAAGTTATCAGAGAGGGATGGATGTAACTTAGGAAACAAAGAGAAAGGCTGGGAATATTCTGTGATCTAAAAACACTAATTTGGGGGCACCTTAAGAGATTATCTGGTAAAGTTCATTTACACTGAAAAACCAGGAAGAATTTGCAAGAAGGGAAAAAATTAACCACATTCAGTTGTCTTTTGGATTAGCATAACACTGCTTTTCATTTTTTTTCTATATTAATACTAACTAGAAGTCCTAAACACTACCATCATGGTGCTCTCTTGGGGACAATGAGGTTGAAACCCAATGAGGTTCAGGTGGATGTGCTGAGGCAGAGAAGCTCATGTGGCATGTCAAGTGGCTTATAATGGATATTCAGGGGCACCTGGCTGGTTCAGTCAGTTGGGCTTCTGACTCTTTTTTTTAAATTATTTTTTTTAAAGATTTTATTTATTTGACAGAGAGAGATCACAAGTAGGCAGAGAGGCAGGCAGAGAGAGAGGAGGAAGCAGGCTCCCTGCCAAGCAGAGAGCCCGATGCTGGGCTCAATCCCAGGACCCTAGGATCATGACCCTAGGCTCAATCCCATGACCCTAGGATCTTGGTGGAGGCTTTAACCCACTGAGCCACCCAGGTGCCCTGGGCTTCTGACTCTTGATTTTGGCTTGGGTTGTGATCTTGGAGTCTTGAGATTGGGCCTGGGTCAGGCTCTGCACACAACATGAAGTCTGCTTGTCCCTACCCTCTGCTCTCCCCGCCATCCCCGCCATGCATGATCTCTCTCTCTCTCTCTCAGATAGATAAGTAAATAAAATCTTAAAACAAAATAATAATGGGCATTCAGCCCAATGACAATGGTATGTGGTATGCCATGCTGAATAACTCAGCTTTAACCGTGTGCATCTTTTTCCCTTAAGCCATCATTTCAAAATGGAATCTTTTTTTAAAGATTTTATTTACTTATTTGACAGAGAGAGAGACAGGGAGAGAGGGAACACCAGCAGGGGGAGTGGGAGAGGGAGAAGCAGGCTTCCTGCTGAGCAGGGAGCTGGATGCAGGGCTCAATCCCAGGACCCTGGGATCATGACCTGAGCCGAAGGCAGATGCTTAACAACTGAGCCACCCAGACGCCTCTCAAAATGGCAGTCTTTTTATATTAATCTTATCATTATGAGGTTTCTCTTTCCACCTTTTCTTAGAAAGAGTATTTTCAATCTGTACCCAACATATCAATATGTAATTTACATGTGAATCACAACTTATGCTTACAGACAGCATTATTTCAAGGAGCAAAAAAGTGTAGTTACCTTTTACTTATTAAATGTCAATGTGAGTAATAATAGATGATTGTCTTATTATTCAAATAAAATGTTTGTTTTTGTCTTTCTGTAGTTCTTTAAAACCTAAGATTTAAATTTGGAGAAGGAAGTAAGATCAACAACCATCTTCTACGGACAAAAAATGGCTGTTAAGATTAAAGCTGAAAGATGCGTGACCAAGGCTGAGTTAAAATCCTTACCCCTCCAAAGAGGGAGTTTGGCCAGAAGCTTCTCATAACTTTTATCCCAACTGCACAGAGATCAATGTGCTCATGTGAACTCAGGAACCTATTAGTCACAACACTCCATGAAGGTCAATTGGACTTGCCAGCAAGGGCTTATAATGCATATTATGCCATATATATAGATCTGTCAAAATATGGTTGGAGCGGGAGCTCAAAAAATATTACTGAATGAACAAATGAGCCAGTGAGCTTATGATACAGTGTCTGGTGCTTATGCAGGAAGCTAATGCTATAGCACCTAAATCTGAATCACAATGAGCTCCCTGTACTTTAGCTGTACTGGACTTTCACTGCTGTAAGTATTAATTGAAATTAAGTGAACCAGATCAAGATTTTTAGGCTATGACAGGAAAGTTATGGGCTCAGTTAACCAATCCTTCTGGCCAAAACTCACTGCTGTCAGAGGCATGGATTGTGCGCCATCTTTAGGAGGGGCTGGCAAAAATCAGTGTGATTGTCCATAAGATCCAAGAGTTAACTGATATTACATAGTTGATACCTTATTTTAAAATACACTCAGATTCAGTGGGTGAAGTGTGTTTCTTAATTTTAACCTAGCAACTATCCATTAAATTTTAAGTTAATTCTAACCTAAAATCCAGAGACTGACAGTTAATGTTTGAAGTTCCCAAATCAGGGATACACAGTCCAGGGAGAGTTAAATCGGAATGGAGAAACTCGAGGAGGACCTGAGCTAGGATGACATTCTGCAAAGGCAATCCTTCTCCTTTCAGAAGTAAGTTTTCATTGCTGAAATGAATGGTGTTGAAGTTAATGTGGCTTGGTGAGAAAATATTATAAATGTACCTCCACCTTTGCATGAACAAGGTCTGAAGATCAGCAAACCCAGGGTCCCAAGACCCTCTGGAGTGTATGCGTGGTCTAGGAGTCTTGGCATTTGGTACAAAATTTATCAGAGAGGGATGGATGTAACTTAGGAAAAAAAGAGTTTCCTAAGTAAGTAAGTCTGGGCTAAAACCCACTGGACACATGGTTGCATGTGTCTCCAATGCATCTTTTCAGCAAGGCCTTTGTTAGAGTGCCTGCAAGGACAAGGAACTGGGACTCAATGGAACTTCATGAACTGGTTCGTGTGACCTCTTTTGTGCATGCTTGCCAATAAATGTTTTTATTGATGGCAAACTGCAAGACTTGTCATTGCAAATGTTGCCAAAAAGATCATGATGGAGGAAACCCATAGGCTCACTTATCTCAAGTTATCAATCATTAATATTGTCCATGAAGAACAAAGTAATGAGATCATGAATGGCCAAGTTGGCTTAAGATTTTTTTTTTTTTTAAGAGAGGGAGTGGATAGGGCCAAGGAGCAGAGAGAGAAGAAGAATCTCTCTTTTTTTAAGCTTTATTTATTTATTTATTTATTTAGAGAATAAGCACAAGCAATGGGAGGGCAGAGAGAAAGAGGGAGGGAAAGCAGACTCCCTGCTGAATGCAGAGCCCTAGTCAGGGTTTGATCCTACAACTCTTGAGATCATGACCTGAGCCAAAACCAAGAGCCAGACCCTCAACTGAGTGAGTCAGCCAGGTGCCCCAGCTTCAGATATTTCTAAAAGATTAGACAGCACGAAGCAGCAAATATTTATTCAAATGGTTTACTGCAAATGCAGATCTTTATCTTCCATTTAGATTGTGAGTTATTTGTGCTTGCTAGCAGAGTGTATTTTTAGAGCAAATATAGATATGAAAAATAAAATTCTTACCCTAAATGGTGTGCATGCATGCATGGTTTGTGTGTGTGTGAGATGAGGGGTTTGTGAAGATAAAGGAAAAGAGACAAACATGTATCTAAACAATTATCATTGGCATGATACTTACTATGGTGATAGGGTCATGCACTGTGTTTGGTACTAAAGTATGAAATCTGGACTAATATAATTTGTGGCAGAAGGTAAAGTGGGCAGGTAGGGGTAGAGAAAGCTGTACCTGCTATGAGTTTTGAAGGACAAGTTGGAGCTAGTGGAGAGAATGACAGGGGAGGGAGAAAATAATATATGCAAAGGCATAAATGTAAGAAAGCCCTTGAGAAGGCTGAAGTACAATAAAACTCCACGATAATGCAATAACTTGAATTCAGATATAAAGCAATCGGCTCACCAGGTCATTTCATTATCCTTGCAAAACAGGCTCAGGCATTTTACATGATTGGATGTTCTGGACCCCACTTATAACATAATGGCAGCAATTCCTGTAGTCTGTTGAAAGTGGTTGGGGTGTGAAGTACATGGCTGTGACTGATAGGGAGGGGATTATGGCCAGAGAGGGTATGGAAGAGTTAGGCGTGAACATGAAAGGGTTTAGGTGCCATGTAGTAGAGTCTAGATTTTATCCCAAAAGTAATATTGAGTCAGAATGATATTAAGCATGAAACTGCATGGAAATATGTGTTTAGAAAAATAACTGGCATCAGGGGTGCCTGGCTGGCTCCCCTGATGGAGCAAGCAACTCTGGATCTCAGGGTTTTCAGTTTAAGCCCTGCAATGGGTGTAGAGATTACTTAAAAATTAAAAAAAAAAAATCTGAAGAAAAAGAGAAAGAACTGACATCAGTATAAATGACAGATCAAAGGGAGCTAAATCAGGGATTCAGAAACCAGACAGAAAGGTGCTATAGTCCTAGAAAAGAGATAGGAGGAAGATCTAAACTTAAGGCAGTGGCAGGGGGGATGGGGACAGAAGAGTTTTATTAGGAAGGAAGAATGGCTTGGATTTGGTAACTGAAGGATGTGAGAGTGACAGGAAAAGGATGGAACCATTTTATTGCTATGGATGGTTCAGAGGATGGGGGATCCCTTCCCCATTATGAAATGGCCAGTTCAGGAGACAAGGAAGAAAAGGGAGTTAGTAATAGATTTGGTGAACACGTCATACAAACCCACATTCCCTTAATTATTTTTCTGGAGGTATTGCAATTGGGTTAGTCTACCATAATGAAAAGCCATTAGATTTCAATAGCTTGAGCTGAGCTGGTTAGATACATTCATCATGAGTTGACTGGGAGATTTGGAAACAAAGCTGTCAGAGGCTTAGTTTGGGGTTATTTGTCATCAGTGCAAACCAGGATTTTAATAAATGGGAGGACGTGAAATTTAAGAAAGGGAAATGAGAATGGAGAAACCTATTCTTGGACAAAAGCTCATTGATTCCTAGTTACGATCATGCATTGCTTATTAGTAACATTGAATGGTGTTGGTGACATAACACAGTGGCTCCTCAAATGAGTTTTAGTAGCAAACAGGGAGTTGGTATTTTGGGAGAAACCTCTGTGATGCATTGATTTAGTCAATCCATAAAACACTCCTACAGCCATCCATCTAGTAAAACCTGAGCATCTGTACACTGAAAGAGCTGGGAACACTGGAACAAATTTAAGAAGAAAAAAATAAACATTTGTCAGAACTCATTCAGAGAAGGTTTTTGTACTTCAGACCTCTACTGTATAAATAAGGGCCCAGAGGTATGATAGGAATAACTAAAGTGAATGAAGACCTACTCTGGATTGATTGGATTCTTTTTAGCTATAACTCAAATTGTTCTTTTTCCTAAACCTTACTTATAGTTAAATAGGTTCCTTATAAACGATATAATCTTTTCTTGCTTATTGTTTTGTGATATCCATTTGCCTTCTCCTAAGAATGGGGCAAGAACATCTCAAAACAAAAAGAATGATTATTGATACTCTATAACTATTAGGAACCCCCTTATGCGAGGAAATCGAGACAAATATTAGCAAGTATATGATAGTAAAACAAGGGCTACCTTTTACAAATGAATGTGCAGACCAAAAAGCCTCAATATTCCTGCTCTCAGAAAACATTTTCTCATCAATTTCCCTTTCTTGGATGATTGCTGTGTGGAGCCTACTGAAGGGAGTAGAATTCTTTCAAACATTGGTTCTATTAAAATGTACTTGGCTTCTCAACTGTAAACAGTTGATGTAACATCTTTATTGCCTTCAGTCTTACAGTGAAGCCTCACAAAGACAAACAAGTTCTATTAACAGTGGTTGTTGCTGAAGATTATAGAACTAATTTAGCATTAAGAGGATTTTTATCCAGTGTGTCTCTTGGCACAATTTCACACATATGATCTAGCACATAAGCATAGAAACCAAAGAGCAATTTGCATCCCTTCCCAAATTTTAGATTAATTTAGATTGGCAGAACTAAGGTGAGAACCATGGTTTTCTTTTTCTCTTCAAACATCAGATGAGTACTTCTTTATGCATGGACTTCAATAAACAAGGATTGCCCTTCAGCTAGTAAGCAACTAACATTTTCACCTCTCTATCCTTGTGCCTAATTCTTCCCCCTAGTAACAGATATGTATAACAAACACATCAAAAGGCCAGAGTTCAAGTCACAAGTTTTTCCTCTTACTAGCTGTTTAATCTTGGACAAGCCATCTAATCAAAATCTTTTATTAAGCACTTACTGTATACATTAGTAGACTATAGTTATGCTCTTCTTTGACATCACAGATTAACTTATTACATGCCATATTATTAGATATGTTATCTTATTTAACTCTTTCCAAAATGCTATGAGATAGGTAGTTTGCTTATCCTCATTTTACAGATAAAGAAACCGAGGCTCAGAGAAGTCAAGTGACTTCTAAAGGTCACAAATATTGAACTGGGACTTTAACTGAACACCCAGACCAAAGGACCAGGGGTTTGATTCGTAGGCTCAGTTTACCTAAGAGTTTTGAGTTTCTCATGTATAAAATGGAAATCAGAATAATGAATCTCTCAAGATTCTTATAATAATTAAAAGATAATACTGCATAAAGGGGTCATTACTATTGTTATTGTTGCTGTTCTATTATCTCACTATCTCAGATTAAAAACTAGGAGCTCTTTTATTTCCATATTTATTTCCCAGATTCAAAACTAGGAGAGCTCTTTTATTTACAACTATTCCTTTGTCTCCCAAGCCCAATCTCCACCATCCCCTACTGACTCTTTCCACTATCATTCATTCCTTCCCATTTGTTTCATCAGTTGCATGACAGTGCCCATCACTTTTTGTAATTTCAATAAATGTGTAATTCTTTTTCTTGTTCCAGGCTTCTATTCACACTGATATAACCTTCCCATGCTATCTGATTAATATACACAAAACACAATATTCCTATTACCATGTGTCATTCTTTATTGATTATAGGGTAAGGGCATCCTAATGGCATCACCCTGGTTTTTGAGACTCTGGGTCTCTTGGTTCTATATCACCCATTCAAACTCATTTCTCAGTAGCATCTAATGGAACTGGAGGAAAAACTTGGGAGGCACTGATGGTATTTGGTGAAAAAGACAAGCTTAGGCAGGGGCCTCAGAAAGTAGAGACCAGAGACACAGACATCAAATAAATATATACACAGTAAATCACAATTATATAAAGGAAGGGTGAGTGGGGGTGAAAACTAACCTAGTATAGAGGTTCAGGCAAGGTTGCCTGAGGCAAAATAAGACCATTCACTTTATATCCCCAACACCCTGAACTTGGTTTATTCCCTTCCTTCCCTTGAAAAATGCCCATTTTGGGATGCCCAGGCGGCTCCGTCAGTTAAGCAGCTGCCTTTGGCTCAGGTCACAATCCCAGGGTCCTGGGATCAAGTCCTTTATACTGCTCCTTGCTCAGCAGGGAGCCTGCTTCTCCCTCTGCCTGCTGCTTACCCTGCTTATGATCTTCTCTTCTCCCCTTCAAATAAATAAATAAAATCTTTTTTAAAAAAAGAAAAATGTCCCATTCTTCTCCATACAAATCCAATTATCCTATTAGTCTTCCTCAGGATGCAGTTTAAGTCCTACTCACAATATTAAGCTTTGCTAACTTCTCTAGACTCTAAGGATTATATTTTTTAAAAAAATTAGTGCATTTGCTGTTCTTTGTTCCTTATCAACATTGACTATGTAATAGATTATGGGTTTTAGGGTCAGGTATGGTAAGTCTTGCCCTCACAACTTGATTATTGATGTTTTTATCTAAAAAGGCTGTGTTCTTCACCTTTAGATCCCGCAAAGTGTAATGATAAATGAGTATTTGTTTAACGAATAGCTGAGTGTTCAGTGGGTGTGCATATCTAGATGTGTAGAAATCTATGCAACAAAACGTAGGGATCAGAAACATGGCTCTAATACCTTAAGCAACCTTCCTAATGCTTAAGATTAACCTAATCCCACTCTTGTTCATTTGCTTTAGGTTTTATTTGAGCTAAAATTTGATACTCTTTGCATTAACATTACAGAAAAACTGACTGCTTATTGTTCTGGAGGTTTGGCTACATTACCTAATGTTGACACAGGACTCAGAATAACCCGAAAACTGAACTCGCCTGTGAGATTCACTCATCCCTGTCATTTGCCTTCCAGATTATCTATTTAATGCCAAATTTCCACATAAAACTAAATATAAATCAACAAAATAAAGACCTTAAGTCTCAGCTCTTGGCATGCCGCCGAAAGAAATGTGATCTCCAACAAAGTTCTGTTGCTTTGTTGTTGTGTTTTTCTAGTTTTCAGAATTCTGCTTAGCAGGCAACTTTAAAACAGCTAATTAGAACTAACAGGATTCAATGCAGGCAAGTGAAGTTTCCAAAGCAGATTAGGTTCAACTTTGGCACAAAGTTCTGCCAGAGTAAATAGAATTAGTAGTTGTGTAGAGAGGTGTGTGAGAGCTTATGTATGTCACGCTCTACTCAAATGCACTTGTTTCCTTTCGTCTACGGGTTAAATGCTGAAGCATATTACTACTCACATGAGAGAAATTCTAGCTGGTGCACAGTTATTTCTACTCTATTCCACTCCCACTCTCAAAGAGACTATATTCAAAATAATGATGCAAGGATAGAAAGTTCATTGTCCACGGAATCCTCACAGGTGGTCATCAGATCATCAGCTGTTCAAAACACAGAAACTCTGCATTTTCTAAATTTTTAGTATCTCGCTTCTGCACTTTAAACACAGTATCCTTTCAATGACTATGACAAAATAATAACCTGCACAAGAGGCAAGCATTCTGGCCTGTATTTCACAGTCTTCCATTGATTTGTAAGTAAATTTGAACAGATTTCTTCATATCTCTAGCCTTCATATACTGTTGTACCAAATTTGTTCATTTGTTCAACAAATATTTGTTGGGTGACGACTAAGTACCAGGCGATATTCCAGAGAGTGGTTCTGTTAGCTATGCCAACAGCAAGGTGAGTGTTTCTAATAGAGATGAATGATTCTGCCTGGCAGACAGCATGGGGAGTAGAAAGAGGATTTGAGAAGTAGGACCAAATTAAATCTTGGCTTCAACAGTTACTTAGTGAGATCTGTTGCTACATCCTCTGAAAATAAGTATTTTCATCTATAAAATAGTAAAAGTTCAGAAAGTATTTAATGATGCCCCCATATGCGGGCACTGTGCTTGGTGCCAGGAATGCAGTGTAGCCTCAAGCAGATAATGACTCTGCTGTGTTGGGGCTGGGTATATCAAGCATGTTAAGCACACACCATTGCTGCACCACTGACTCTTGTTAGTCTGTGTGGTGGTTTTAAAATGTGTCCATAGAATCTCTGACACTTTTTCCTTCCAAAGGTAGAACCTAATTCTCTTGTCCTTGAATATGTGCACAGGCTTAGTGACTTGTTTCTAATGAAGAGAATGAGGTGGAGGTGATGCCTGGAGGCTTCTAAGGGTAGGTCATCAAAAGGCTACCATCTGCCTGACTATCTCCTGGATTGCTTGTTCTGGGAAAGCTTGCTGCCATGTCATGAAAACACTAAAACAGCCTGTGGAGAGAAGCCACCAACTTGGTACCTACAACTGGTACCACCTTGCTAAGCATGTCAACAATCCACCTCTAAAACAGATCTCCCAGCCCTAGTCAAAGTCCTATCACAGGAAGCCAACTCCAGTAAAAATTCTGCTTCACTCTCATGAGAGACTGAAGGCAAAACTGCACAGTTAAGCCACTCCTAAATTTTGGACCCATGGGAACTGGAGGACAATATATGTTCACTGGTGTTGCCACTGAGTTTGGGGAGGCAATTTCTTATAGACCAATAGATAACTAATTGAGCCTATGATTAAAAAAAAAACATCTGGATGAAGATAAACAATTAGGGTCGAAGACCTTTTCAAGTTTCCCTTAGTTTATCTCCCATGTTGGAAAAAGAAAAATCAAATAATTCTTTGCAGATTTCTAGTGTTTCTTTTCCTACAGGAGAAAATTCAAACTCTTCGGTCTAATGTCGAAAGCTCACACGATCAGAAGCAGTTTGGTCTCTCCTACTCTCCAGCACTGATACTCTCCATTGCACAATCCAGTCTACCTATCCTCGGCTAATTTTTGATCATGACCTTCCTCAGTCTTGAAGGACATAGCTTGGTTATGTATTCAGCATATTCACTTGTTTTCCTTTCAAGCTTAATTTAAGTCCTGGGATAATTCTTGATGACACTAATGCACAGCCATCTCTTCCTTTTTTAAAACTTCTAGTAGTTTTTATTACCAATATGACTTATTGATACTTTTCTCCGAAGTATTTGCACTGCTATTACATGTCACTATCAATTAATCACTAAATATTTGAGTTACCACTATGTGTAAAGCACTGTGCTCAGAGCTATGTTTAACACTTTTACTTCAGTTACATTTAACTTCTTTACTTTTTTAAAGCTATTATGGCATATAACTTTTGTGTGTGTGTGTGTGTGTGTCTGTGTGTGTGTGTGTGTGTGTGTGTGTGTGTGAGAGAGAGAGAGAGAGAGAGAGAGAGTGTGTGTGTTTTCACTCCAGAATTAGCTGATAAGCAACTTGAGGACAGAACACAGACCTATTCTTCACAGCCTAGGTACATCTTGTAGAGTATGAACCTCTACAAGCATCTCTGTACCATTTTAATATAAGGCAGTAATTTTCAAAATAACGAAACAATCTTTGACATTTTCTCATTCTCCTGATATTTATGAAGCTAGAAGCAAGTGATTCTATGTTACTATGTGAAGTACTTGTTGAACTGAAACTAGATTCCCCTGGCCATGCAACTACATTTATGAAATCATCTTTGATAAACCCATGTACATATAAGCTCAGGAAATTATGAACATTCTCTTCCTTAGGTGCCAATCTGATGGAACTCTCAGAGCGGAGGCATTCTCCTCAACTGTCCCAAAGATGTGATCTTCAACATAAGACATGAAAATGGTATGAGACTTCCAGCATACTGAGGATTACAGTGAGAGATCCAGTGCTAAAATGAAGCATGGAATGCTGGCAAAGTTTTCCCTGAAACTATTCAAAGAATTAAATCCATCCCCTGGTTGACTTTTACAGTGGGGGGAAAAAAAGGAACTGATTTATAAGATAACTGAAAAGAAAGGAAAAGGTAGCTCTCAAACTTGAAGTTGCATCAGGATCACCTGGGAGTTCTGTAGACTGGTCCTCACGGCCCCACTCCTGGCAGCACCTCAACCATTTACCATCCAGCTCATCGTCTCGGCCATCCCCTCCACCACCACCAGATGCCTGTTTAGAAAGCCCAGAGTAATTCACCTCTTTCAACATGTGTGTTTCTATGATTTGGATTAAGGATGATTGATTGAGTATATCTGTTTATAGACAGGAAACAGCCTAAGAAAAGGTACACTGAAATGTTCACGGTAGTTATTTTTAGAAGGCAAGATTATGCAGGACTTCTGTTTTTTTACCATATGCATACTTATATTATTTAATTTTTAAGTAATAACCATGTATATTTATGACCAGAAAAAATATAAATATTGTATATTTACATACTTAAAGCTAATTTGCTAAAAAGTTCCAATGGCTTCTCATCCTCTCCAAAATGAAGTTCAATGCTTTTAGAATTGACCAAATAACCTCAGCTTCCCACTTGCAACAAAAATCCTCCTTTTCCAGACAAAACAAACTCCAAATTCCTGGCACATCTAACTCTGTCATGTCCTGCGTCCCCACTCATGTTGGTCGCTGTCTGTGAGGAATGCAAAGACACGAGTGGTCTAGCTGGCAAATTCCTCCTCATTCTTTAAAACTCATGCTAAGATGTAGGACTTCCCTGTGAAGGAGGCTTTCATGGTATCACAGCCAGTGCTATGGAAGCCTCATGGGAGCCCAAGGCAAAAGAAAAGTCAGTAATACTGAGCCTCACTTTATCTAAAATTTTAATAACATTTTGTTCATCGCTGAATTTTAAAATTAATTTTTATATTTTAGAATATTGTACTGAAATATGATTGATCTTGATTACTGAGATTTTGCTAACCCCTCAAAGTCTGCCTTGAACTAGCATCCCCATAGGCCCAGCCCTGATGCCAGGTAAGGTTGTTGGACTCTATCTCCTCTGCTGGTTTCCTTTTGAGACTACATCCACTGTGAAATTTATCACATTGCATTTTTATTTATTACAGATTCTGACACACTTATTAACCTCCTATGGCTCTGACTGTTCTGAGAGCTCATGGCTTTCTTGATCAGTGCAGACATTACAGGTACCCTTTAAATATGTGATGGAGGCAAGAATAATGTGAAACTATAATCAAGTCTTAATTTTTCTGAACCTCAGTTTTCTTATCTGTCAAATAATATGATACTAGATTAGCTCAATGATCTCGATGATTGATGTTATACCCTATACTGATATATTATAAATAATATAAATCTAAAACATAATATCCAACACCAATACAGCTCTTATTATGTGTCAGACATTTATCTAAGTATTTAACAAGTATTAACTCATTCAATTTTTACAATAACTCTATGAAGTGGGTGCTATTGATTAGCTTTGATACGTAAATGTGGAAACTGAGGCTCAGAGCATCCAAGACTTATTCAAGGCTTGTGTTTGAAACCAGCCAGTTTGAATCTGGAGTCTGTGCTCTAAACCCTTATACTGCCTCTCACAATAATAATTTTACATCTAAGTATAAATATGTAAATATATGACCGAAACCAAAAAATTTTATTTTTAAATAACCACAGACTTTATTTTTCTTAATGTGAAAGTATTATAAGTCATTCTAATTTGAATCCACCATGAAATTTTAACCAAGTCAAGACTAGTGAATATTGTATGCTGTGGCATTTCTTCCACGAGGACTGCTCTACTCTAAAAATACACACTGGTTCATTTACCAAAGCAAAAGACACAACGTGACCTACTCAAAGAGAATGAGAAAAGCTGAATAGTGAGAGCAACATAAAATATGTACCACTAACGTTTCCTAGGCTAGGTTTCCTGGGTGATACTCAGAAGAATGTTTAACTGTCCCTCGGGAAAACATACAATCAACCAACCATAGAGCCAGACCCTCACCTGCGAGCCTCTGTCTGGGCTCTGGGCTCTCAGATAAGTGAAGGAGAATACGTTGAATTCTGTTAAATCCGGCTCTTGGCTTCAGGGGTATATTGGAAACAACCACTGATATTGGGGACCTCAGCAAGTAAGATAACTGTACCTGAGAAAATTGTATAAATAATCAATAATTTATCTTTATCATATAGACTTCATATTAGAAGTCCCCACCTGAGAGTAACAGGAGCCCCTCTTCACTTTATGAAGGGAAGGAGAGAGAGGGGGAGTGAAACAGAGAAGACATGTGACCCCAGAGATGATGTCAGTGGGGTAGTCACCTCTGGAAGCTAATAAATCATCAGAAGTAGGGATGACGCAGAAAGGACAAGGGGAATAAAACTCAAATGACAAGAAATCTTCCACTGTGCAATCAGTAGCTATTCTTTACTCTTTCTTTTTCTTTCCTTTTTTTTGTTTTTTTTTTTTAATATTTTTTACTTCTTTGAGAGAGAAAGAATGCAGAGGGGAGTGAGTGGGCAGAGGGAGACAGGGAGAGAATCTCAAGCAGATTCCCAGCTGACCAAGGAGCCCAATGTGAGGCTTGATCCCACAATCTTGAGATCAGGACCTGAGCCAAAGCCAAGAGCCCTATGTTTACCCAACTGAGCCACCCAGGTGCCCCTATTCTTCTACTTGTTAAATTAAGTTTTATTGTACTTCAAGGTATTTCCGGCTTTCTGTTGCAACTCTGTGTACTAAGCCTAACAAGGCATTAGTTGAGAAATCCTTTTGTCGTGTTATCTGGCATCAGGGTGTGCCTCTGGCATTGCGTGAGAGCATGGCAGAATTTCAGATTAGGAGCAAGGCGAGATGGGCAGCTACCAGCAGGAGCTGAGCTGCCCCTCTGTAGGAGTGTGCCCAGGCCATGTTCACGCTGTATCCCTCCTGCTGGTTTCCTCCAGCGTGGTGCAGAATGCTAGGGGACACAGTCACAGGCTCCTCCATTTCTCTGAGTTTCACAGAGTTTACCTTCATGGTACCATCCAAAGATCGGTAATGTTTCCAAAAACAGTTGTTAACTACTGATTTGCTGATGAAAGATGTAAATGATAGGGCTTTGGCTGGGAAATTCAAAAGTTGCTCTAACATTTTCTGAAACTAAGGCAAGAAGCAAACTATAAATCTCTCCCACACGAAAATCTTCTGTATATATTCACATGAACTCTTAGGTATTTGTGAGGGAAATTCCCAGGTGGATCTACCTACCTGGGGAGGAAAGGGGGAGCTTTATACCCCTTTCCTTGTCCCAATATTAACATTAGAGATATTGTTGATAGCACAGTCAGATTTACCTGGAGTGAGAAAGAAAAACCAAACCAAAAGGAAGCTAACTTCTTGTCCTTTACCTGTCACCGATTCTCATTGAGCTTTATTACGATGCATCTCTGGGTGAATTTAATAATCCAATCACCCCAATCTTTCAAACTGCACTAAATTCTGAATGATATATTACATTCTTATTTTGTTCTGGTAGGAATCATGCTGTCTCTGATATTAGTATGATGCTGTGACATGATTTCTGCTGTTAATGTACTATCTGTCTAATGAGTGAGTCAAGATGAAAGTATAAAGCATTCAAAAACCACCATTAGCCTGTCCATCCACAAGAGAGATATAAAGGAGAAATAATTGGAGTCTTGAGTGATCGGGGAAGGCAAAAGGGTAAGCCTTAGATGTGAGCTTGTCTTTTGATAGACAAAGAAGAAGAGACATGAGCATGTATATCTAAATGAGAGCAAGCATAGGATGTGTGGAAGACATTTGGACACTGACTCTTTAGGCAAAGGCCTCATACTGCAGAGCACGTTGAACAGAAAGTTGAATGAATCTTAATTATGAAGGTCTTGAAAGTAAGATAAAGGAGAGTTGAAACTTTATAGACCCAAAGAATATTTTAAGGGATTATTTGATGTGACACTATGGGAAGAATGAGAGGCTGGGCTTCCAGAGTGCCCCCTACCCCCAAAATAAAAAACTGTTGAAGAAACACAGGTGTATAATACAATGAGATCTTGAACCGAGGGACTACAGGAAGGACGGAAAGGAAGGGGTAACTCCAGGACACATTTCACAAGATAGATTCTGTCCTGAAGGCTCGTGGTTATGGGAGGTGAAGAAGGAAGAGGAGGAGTTCAGGATGATTCAGACGTTTCTAACCTGAGACCGCCTGGTGTTGCTGGCACATGTGAGAATGGAGAAATCGGATGGGGCAACACCTGGCAGGAGATGAATGATGATGAGTTCTGAGCCTCCCAGAACAAAACCTGCATTAATTTTGAGCCAATCAAAATAGAAAAGGAAATTATTTATTATGGGTGCCTCAGCTATTACTGTTAAATCACGAGCACGCTGGGCAGCGCGGTGTACCCCATAGTGGAACCCTGTCCTCATGCATTTGCTGTCCCTTCCCTGAAAACACGTCACAGGGAAAGTCAGAAGCAAGACCAGGGCCAGAAAAAGCCTGGCTCCTCTGACTTTCACAACCCTCAAGTAAGATGCCTCATTGGCTTTTTCAACATAAAACCACATAACAGCTTCCTCCTAACAATTCAGGAACCGCAGGTAGAGCCCCACGCAGGAATCCCACAAGCCACCAATTAATCAATAACTTCAATCTTCCTTCTCACATTTTTTTCCTAGAGCTGCTGACAAGTAGAAAATCTGACTGAGTTCACTTTTACAGCCGTGCCGCATCTATGGTAGTGCGAACAAGTGGTATGAGGGAGAAAAAGGAGGGGCTCTAAACTGAAATGAGCGGGACCTTGGGATTGCCATTGCTGGCGGTCACAACCTGAACACAACTACTGTATCTGCTGGTAAAACTGGGTTTAAAATTCAGGCTTGGGCACACAGTACCCATGTGAATATGGGTGAATTACTTAACATCTCTGTGCCTCCGTTTTGTCATCTCTAAAATTGGGACAATCATACTGCATGGTTCATAGAGATGATGCATCCACTAAGGAAATGTATGTGACACACTCAGCATAGTGTCTGACGTGTACTAAGGTGTTCAAGAAATTGTCACCCTATTACGACTTTTAGTGCATCCCCGGAGACAAAAGACACTGAGGTCAGAAGACCTGCTGGTCATGGCGATCGTGCATTTACCGAAGCTATGGAGTCCCACCCAGATGGGCAGTGTTCGGGATAAGCCTGTGCTAGCACACATTTGGATATAATTCAATTGGAAGTTGGCTCCTGCCTTCCGACAGCTCATTTTCAGATGTGACATGGGCTGGCTTTCTTCTCTTTGGAGGAGGTGAGGTATTGGGAAGTGACGGCCTCGAGATGATCAGAATGTAATCCAGGCTATGGGCATACTGACGCAGTATCACTTCCATTGTGCTTTTAAGTATTTTCAACCGCTTGAAAAATATTGTTTTTCATTATCTTCATTTAAAAAATGTGACTCCTTATTTGGCAAGACAACAAGTTTTGGAGTCTACTTATCTCATTATGGCAGGGTTTTTTCTGTTCTTGAAAAGTAGTGAGCTCCGCAGTAATTAGGAACTGCTTGCCTGCACTTGGTGGGTATGCGTGTGTTGAAAGGAGACAAAGATAACACTACATTATGGCTGGGCTTAGTCTAAATGAGTTTTGGAGGGTTTGTTTTGTTTTGTTTGTCTTTGCTCCTAAGCATGATGTTTCAGCTTTAAACTCTGCCTCCTGACAAGTTTCTGCATGTTCAGATTATAAGAGGTTGGAACTATTTCAAATGTGGAGGCTTAGCCCATTTCTGTTCTATGTGAACAAGAAGCATCCTGGCCCGTCTGCCAGGCTTGGGAAACTTTCCTTACCTGGGACTTAGTGTTTACAGAAGCATCTAGTTACGGACGCTGTTTGTGGTGACACAGAAAGGCGCAAGTGAAGGCCGACAATGCCAAATGTCAGTCTTAGGCTCAGGACGGGGCTCACCATAGCCAAGACTGCAGCAGCTTCCATCCTCAACCAAAGACTTCTCCTGACACCCATCAGTCAAGAAAACTATGGAGGGAGCCCTTTGAGTCACTCATCATATCTGTTCTATATGATATACCAGCCTACACACCTGCCCAGTTATTCTGGGAGCAGAATGTGCCCATGGGATGACAACTCCTTTCTCATCATAGCTGAGTTTCAGCTGGGGTGTAGCCTGGAGTTTCTTCTTCATTTCTCTGTTGCCCAACTAGCACTGAAGCAGTCACTCTAGCACAGAGAGGGTTGTAACTCTGTTAAACAGGACCTGATTTCCACCATACTACAACCACAGTGACTCTTGCAGAATTAGTCAGAGGGAGGCAGCATTCTCCACTGATACTAATATTTAGGATAACTTTGATTCATACATCAGCCTGTACCTTTCCCCCCAGTATTTCTTCATTTCATGATAGAGACAGAGGTGGGGTATTCATATTCCTAATCTCTATCTTTTAGTCTGCTTTTGTGAAACATGAATAATTCAACACAAGAAATAAGTACTGAATCCTAGATATAAGAAATGTGACTCCATAAGCTTAAAACTAGAGGCTAGAATGACTGCCTCGGTTCAAATCCTGACATCACCACTTATTAACTGAAATCTTGATCAAGTTACTTACTCTCTCTGTGCACTGGTTTTCTCCATGATGGACTGAGTAATGCTGCCATTACCTCCCAAAGCATCTGGCACATATGAATACTTACTTTTGCCATTTATTATTATGAACTCACTTTAATCTTTCACTATAAAAGATATGAGAAACAAAGAAAAACAACAATAATTTTAAAAAATCCCTGAATCCAAACTTTCATTTTGGAGTTACTCCCTCTCTACCACAAGACAGGGTGGAAAAAAGTAACTGCATCTATACTAGTTTTAGATTCTCTAATTTGCTGTACAGACAGCTCCTTTAATTATAAAATACTTTATACTCGACCGATTATACAATGAGTTGCTATTTTGGACACAATTTGTATTTTGGCTGTCTGGTAAAATATGAGACAAATCTCATATTTCCCTCTCTTTTTTTTCCTCCCAAATCTCTCTTTACCTCCTCTTTCCAAAGGTAAAGGTAGTTTCCAAAACCCTTCTCTCCTATCCCACATGATTGAGTTTTGGCAAATTACATTCTCTCTGGGTCCCAGTGTTCTCCTCTGTGAACTGTAAATAATAAACTTTTTTAACTAAGTCTTATAAGGTCTGAGAGACTAGCAAAAACACTTCCAATGTCTACACTTCCCCGTAATTCTGTTCTCTCTTACCCACAAATGTAAAGACAATCACCTCATAACTAACTATTATGAGCATATGATCATACGTCCATCGTAAAAGGTAGTTATTCATCTCCTTCTGGACATTGTGATTTTGCAGAACGTTTAAAGATAAAATCTCTGAGGCAATCATCACATGGTTTTTCCAATTTTTTTCTTCATAATTAATGGGACTGTAAGAGCTCTCCATGATTTTCTCCTCAATCTCTAAATCTCACCAGGTAGTACCAGTTAATTCTATTCACCCACACACCTTATATCTCTGTCTTATAAGAGGAACTTACCGCGTAACTGAAAAATCCTTATAAATAAGAAATTGGTAGAAATAAGTTGTTGAAAGAAGCTAAGAGACTCCTTTTGTCACTGTCATTAGAGAATTGATAATTAGCATCTTAACCCCGAGCAGTTCAAAGAGTGTTTGTCTGTATGTGCTGAAGGCATTATTTCTGAAGTCCATGCTGCTTCAGATAGGCAAGAGCACATAAATTTCAACAAGACACAATGGACGGAATCTGTTATAAAGAACTAATATACACACAATATGAAGAGAACAAAATTATGCTGCTTTTATAAACAACTAATAAAATCTCATCAACAACAACTGCAGAAGAACTTGAGCAAAAGTCCTTTAGAAATGGTTAAGTGTTTTTCAAACGTAAGGAATTATTTATTCTCGTACCAAGAGTTTAAATACTTTACACTAATTGAACTGATGTTCTTTTCCAAATTATTCTATTGTGTGTGAATCACGATTCCGCCATGGCTGTCATCTTACTTCTTAGGACTCAGTGACTGAAAAACACTTCTTTTTAAAAGTCACTGGAGCTCATTATTCTCTTTACAAATAATTCAGTATAGTCTTCTTTTATATGGCAAATTACCATAATTTATCTGAAATACAATCTGATTTGCAGAAATTTGGTCTACAAGAAGCTTTTCAGAAAATGACTGTTTTGTGAAACTCAAGCATCTCACCTAACCCTCACTCATCTACCAAGACAACTGGCTCCGAGGTTTAGGAACAAAAGCAAAAACACCACCGGTCAGGTCACTGGGGTTAAAAGGCTCACCCCTCTCAGTTCTGAGGACTTCTCTGAGTCCTTCCTGCATCTCCATTCTGGATCCAAAAGAAAACAATGGCCCGAGTTGGCATTGTGCCTATTTTTCAACCGGGTGAAGACAAAATAATGCAGCTAAAATAGCACTGACTGGAAAACAATGTTCTTTCAAATGAAAGGTGTTGATACATTTGCACCACTCATACCAGCCCTGAAGAAAGATAAGAGATTTGTATAGTACTCTGCATTTCATGTGTTCGGGTGATCAAATACCAGCCTGTGGTTTCTGCTACAGTACAAAAGTAAAGGATGTTCTGGCTTGAGATTGCTGCTTGTTTGTGTTGTACATATCATATGAGCTTTATTTTTTTTTTAATTTATTTATTTGTCAGAGAGAGAGCGAGCGAGCACAAGCAGACAGAGTGGCAGGCAGAGGCAGAGGGAGAAGCAGGCTCCCTGCCGAGCAAGGAGCCCAATATGGGACTCGATCCCAGGACGCTGGGATCATGACCTGAGCCGAAGGCAGCCGCTTAACCAACTGAGCCACCCAGGCGTCCCCCATATGAGCTTTATGAGGTGCATAATAAATTAGTCAAAATTTTACAAAGATTAAAATATATTGTGGCTCCTACATGCTTCATAATTTTTTAGATAAATATTACAGGCTCACCCTTCTAACTGATTCAAAAAGCTGGAGGAAAAAAAACAGGCTAAGTATTTATACAAATACTTCCAAGTGGAAACACTACTAAAATTTTAGAATAAAACATTAAGGAGGTAGCGAAATAAATTTTAACTAGAATCCCAAAATTAGGGGTGCCTGGATGACACAGTCAGTTAAGTGTCCAACTCTTGATTTTGGCTCAGATCATGATCTCGGGGTCACGATATCGAGCGCCCTGTCAGGTTCCACGCCTAGTGAGGAATTTGCTTGGGATTCTCTCTCCTTCTCCCTCTGCCCCTCCCCACTGTGCACACACATGCTCTCTCCCTTTCTTACTCTCTCTCAAATAAGTAAGTCTTTAAAAGAAAAAAAAATAATCCCAAAATTAGGGAAACAAATCTCATTTACTTACAAGTTGGTTTTGCTGTTGGAGGAAATTTGGTCCGGGTAATAGCCAAAATTATGAAAATAATGACAGGCCATAAAATCAAGACAAGGGTCCAAAGCTGCAAAATAATGACAGGAAAAAAAATGTTAATTATACTTCTGAACTAAAAATTTGGCAAGAGTGCAATATATAAAAGTCCAACACAAACCAGATATTTGCTTGTAAATACTATTAATTAGAAGGGATTAGAGATTTTTAAGACTACAGGAGAACCTGAAGTGAACACAAGAATGCTTTTTTCCTTAAAATGAGCTCTGAAGCCCCCTTTAGAGTCACCTCTCATGACTGTCCCAAGAATGATGATCTTAAAATTCAAATTTCATCAGTAATTTCCCTACTTCAAAATCTTTAGTTGCTTGTTGGATAAGGTTCAACATTCTAAACAGGGCATACAAAACCCCCAAATGATCCCAACCTAGACCTATCTTACCTACCACTTCCAATGTCAGGATTCTAGAGTTAGCCATAGAGATTTGTGTATGATACACATGCGTAAAGGAATGAATGAATAAATGGATCAATAAGTAGATGAGTAAATGGGAACTTAACGGTCTGTGCACGATAAGTTTGTGCTATTTATTTACTACGTGCTATTTATTTACTATGATAAGTAGTGCCACCATAAATAGTATCTTGTGTCTGCTTTTATCATAGAACTTATACTCTTATCATCTATATACCTATGTTGTTTTTTTTTCTTGGCTTTAATAAATTGGCAATTCTTTTATGGCAGGAAGTGTCTTCTTTATTTCTGAATTTCTACTGGTACAAAACAGATGTTCAACAGATGTACACTGCATCGAAATTTCTGTTAGAGGATTTCACCATAAGACACTTCAGGAGTGGCTTCTCTCCCCACATAGACATGATTCAGTTCATAAGATGTATACTTAATATTTTACATATGTATAAAACTGGCTCCAAAGCAGTGAAAAACACGTATTCTCAAGATCATCAACTGTGCTACACAAACAGTTACAGTGCTCAAACCAAACCCTACAGAACAAACACCGCCAATGAGTAAGGGACCAGCGGGGTTAGGAAGGGGGCATAGGTAGGGGACTACATGACTAAGCTCACAAAAGTCCCTGAAATCCTGAGACTTAAGGAAACCTGAGATAAGGGAATAAACCAGATTACCCTGCCCTAGACGTCAGAGGTGGGTTCTCAGTTCTTTTTATGGAAGTCATATCTTGACCACAAAGAATGACCAGACCCCAAAGGGAAGTAATCCGTTAAAGATGTTATCACCAGTCGTTACTCAAACCAAGACCTCCCAAGAATGGTAAGGCCATATGCTCCCTGGTCAGTTCTGAATAAAAGACTGTGAGTGGAGGCCCATGTTGGAAACCTGGTCAGGAACGCCTCTCACTCTTGAGATCTTTTTCTGTCTCCTTGATGAATAAAGTCCTATCGCTCTGCTCATTCTCCTCTGTTGGCCTGGTTCATTCTCGGACTCCATGAGACAAGAGCCTCCCTCTCCTGCTTCCCCTATACTTAATAAAGTTCAACTTGGAACTATGTTTCTGTCTGGTTATGCAGACTTGTTACCACTTCTCCACTCCCCACCACTTCAGAGACGATAGGCTTCTGACAAATCTCAAACTACTGCCTGAGGCTCCTTAAATCTCCAAAACAATCTAGATCTGTTCAATTATTGATCCTTAAGTTGACTATGAAAATCTCCATTGAGTGTCTACAGTACTGCTGTCCTTGCTGAAAGGCCTGTAACCAACTTCTTGGACTGCAGATTTAAGGGTATATTTTTAGCAAGTGGGAGAAACCCTAGGATACTTGGGTTTGATCACAGCTGAAAAGGTCCCAGAGAGGCTGAACAGCTACATCTGTAGCAGCGCTTCTCAAGCATTAATGTGCACACCAGATCACCTAGGGCTCTGGGAAACACGCAAATTCAGACTCAGAAGATCTGAGGTTGGGCAGAAAGATTCTGCATTTCTCACAAGCCGCAGGTGGATGCTGCTGCTGCTGCTGTCCTTGAACCACACGTGGAGTATGGCAGTTGTAAATGTATGCCACCTTACCTAACTAGTAGGACTGTTGATAAAGTCCTAGAATATTTCTGTTGGAAAGTTCCTTCAAATGAATGGATAGAATTCAGGGCATTTAAAAACTTGGACAGGAAAAAAAATACATTTTTATATTCTCCACTATTCGATTGAAATTTAGCATTTCCATTAATGATGAATGTAGGCAACAACCCATAATGCTCTTGGAAGTACCTGCGACCTTGTCACAAATAAAAATCTCAGATATTTCCAAATCATATTACTATTGTTGCAGATATCTCAAAGGTCTGTTTCTACTCAGAGTGACAATTACAAATTACAGTAGTTACAGGTTTACACATATTTACTTATTTATTTAGTGCTATAATAAAGAAACACATGCTATCATATCATACATTTGTTTTTTAATACCTTAATGACTGAATTTCAATATAATTGGTTTTATTTGCAATTCTATTTATTTTATTGATTTCAAAGCACTATTCTTAGAAGGACCATTGGCTTTTACCAGGCTGTCAAAGACATCCATGGCACAAAGAGGCTAAGAAGACTTGACCTGATCCAACTTTTTTTAAAAGAATTTTTATTTATTTATTTGACAGAGACAATGATAGAGCCTAAGCAGAGGGAGCAGCAGAGGGAGAGGGAAGAGCAGACTCCCCGTTGAGCGGAGAGCCCAATACAGGACTCGATCCCAGGACCCTGGGATCATGACTGGAGCCGAAGGCAGACACTTAACCATCTGAGCCACCCAGGTGCCCTCCAACTTTCTTTCTCATTCTCTGTGGTGCAGAAGATTAGCACAGTCTTATCCATTAATTTACCCACAGTCACATACCCAGTTGGGAAGCAGAGAAGGGAACGAGGATCTGAATATCAAGATATTTAGGCTAGATTTTGTTGTTTTAATTATCATCCTACTCTGAGGAAAAAATAATGCCTTACAGAAAGTATATCAGAAAAATATGAGAGGGGTGCCTAGGTGGCTCAGTTGTTAAGTATCTGCCTTTGGCCCAGGTCATGATCCTAGAGTTCTGGGATCGAGTCCTGCATCTGGCTCTCTACTCAGCGAGAAGCCTGCCTCTTCCTCTACCAACCTCCCTGCTTGTGTTCACTCTCTTGCTGTGTCTCTCTATGTCAAATAAGTAAAAATCTTTAAAAAAAAAAAAAAAAAAGGAAAGGAAAGAAAGAAAGAAAGAAAAATATGAGTGTTGTAGAGATGTAAGATGTGTTATTCTAGCCTAGTCTCTGATACATTCAAAAATTAGAGTCTGCTCTTCAAAGACCTAGATGCAGGTACCATTTTTATTTTGTATGACTCATTTGAGATGTAGACTATGAAGAATTGGAGTTTAAAAATTTAATGTTTATGGATTTCTTGGCTTTATATTTGAAGTCACAGTTATTCTTAAAAAAATATATTCTGAATAAATTTAGTGCCCCATAGTTACTTTCAGGAGCACCTATTCATTTTCTTTTTTTTTTTTTAAGATTTTATTTATTTATTTGATAGAGATCACAAGTAGGCAAAGAGGCATACAGAGAGAGAGAGGAAGGGAAGCAGGTTCCCTGCGGAGCAGAGAGCCCGATGTGGGGCTCGATCCCAGGACCCTGGGATCATGACCCGAGCCGAAGGCAGAGGCTTCAACCCACTGAGCCACCCAGGTGCCCCATCACCTATTCATTTTCTAAAGCAACCTCATGAAAATTCAGTGAGTAACTGGGACCAACTGTACCAACACAAATGTACATTCACATTTAAATAAAGGGCATATGTCATGGAATATCTTCGATTTGTCTCTCAATTGATCTAATTTGATGGTTCCATGAGGATGTTTTGATAATGAAATTAATTTTAGACATGATTTAAATCCAGACAAAAATTCAAAGTGTATCAGAATAGTTTAAGAAATTTGGACTCTATTATAGGTAAAAAAAAAAAAAAAAACTACAGCAAGCCTATAAGCACTCTATTATTGAAAGATTTCCCCTGGGATTTTTAGGTCAGAGAGGTTTGGAGAACATTTCTGTATACTGCATTTTAGAAGGATAATAAACACGAAGCCCTCCACACTGTGATCTTGGGAATGTTAAGGTTGACAAGTTAATCACAAAAGCAAGAAATAAACAAAATTTAAATTTTCATAGCAGCAGGATTGCTCCGAACACCATTCTAAATATTATCATAAACCACCTAGAAGCAAATGCAGTGTCAAGTATCCAAATATTAAATCAATGAGCCATGATTCCTTTTTGTTTGTTCAGAAAAAGGGCTCATTATTGATTATTGGGGCTACTTGATAACTAAGGGAAAAGCAGTTTTCAAAAGTTTCATATTTTTGCTAATATTTTAATTATCTCATATTTGTCACTATACCTCATTTTTGTGTTCCACCCCCTATCCCGCATTCTTGACATCTAAAGGTATATGCACACTAAGTAGTTTGTCTCTTATTTCTCCAGGGATTATTTCCATTGAGATGTCCCATTCTGTTCTCTTTCTCCTCCCTTTCCCTTCTGAAAAATTCGGTGCCTGAAAATCCTTTTCTGAGGCCCAGAGAAAGGCTAGTCCACACTAGGTCTGAAAGCACCACAGTAACACAGGGAAGAAGAAGGTGGGTCCCTAACAAGGTGAAGAGAAAACACTCAGTTCAGAAGCCAGACGTGGGAGGTTAAAACCCAGGTAGGGTATGGAGGGTATCCTATTCAGGGTGAGAAACAGGTAATTGGTTTCAACACAGGGAGGTAGACCAAAAAAGTAATGATATTATCCATTAGAGGAGGCAGGTTTCTCACTATCCATCAAGGGAATTATTAACAAGAAAAACAGGAAAACACAAGTTTTATAGTGTTGGGTTAGAATTAAAGATATGGGTAGGAACGCCTGGTTTCCAAAATGCATTAAGAAACATAAAACATAGTTATAATAAATGGGTGAGTAAAATTCATTCATTTCCTTTTTTTCTGGTTTCAGAAAAGTTGTTTCTGCCTCATCATGTATTTTCTCTGTCCCAACCTGGAAATATCTATGTTTCCAAGAAACCTTAGCTTCTTTTAGAGAAAGCTAGGTGTTCTCGTTGCTATTGGAGTGTCAACTGTTTCCAAGCCCAGCCAGAGCTATAGAATACATACAGACACAGAGATTAGACAGATGGATAGACAGAGAGATGAATGAAAGAAAGAAAGAAGAAAGAAAGGTGGTAGATACACTGCTTAGAGAATGTCAGAAAATGATGGGGAGTGGTGCCTAGGTGGCTCAGCTGGTTAAGCACCTGCCTTTGGCTCAGGTCATAATCTTGGGGTCCAGGGACTGAGTCCCACATCGGGCTCCCTGCTCATCAGGGAGTCTATTTCTCCCTCTCCCTCGCCCCTCACTATTGCTCATGCTCTCTGTCTCAAATAAAAAATATAATCTTTAAAAAAAAAAAGAAAATGAAAATGAGGGGGACGTCAGTAGGACACAGATATCAGCCTCTCACAAACTTGAGCATCAAATTTGACCCACTGGCCAAATTTAAACAGTAAGAAAATATAACATTATGAAAATAAAAAATTACATCTAACTGAATAAACTAAGAATCCGGGAATCTATGTAGGTATAAGTACATAAACAGATAAATTGGAAGTTTAATGATGAATGGGATATGCACAGAGTCTCAAAATAGATGCCCCCCAAAATGGGACAGAGAGACACTATATACTTCCTGATGTGAGGCAAAGATGCAAGAACACAGCATCATTTTTGAAGTATTCCTGCCAAAGATAAATAGCCAGAGTCTAAAAATAAGGAAACAACAGTCTTAAATGTTCAAAATGTGTGAGGGTCATGAAAGTCAAGGAAAGACTAACCAATTGTTATAGACTGAAGGAGACCAGAGACATGAAAACTGGATACAGAACGTGATTCTGAACTGGAATCTTTTGTTATAAAAGACATGGTTGGGACAACTGATGAGCCTGAATTGTGTCTAAAGATCTGCTGGTCATATTGATGGTAGGTGAATGTCCTTGTTTGTAAAATAGGGGCACTAAAGTATCCAAAGTAATGGGGCATCAATCTCAACTGCTCTAGAAAGAAAGTTATTTGTACAGTTCTTGCAACTTTTCTTAAAATTTGAAATTGTTTCACAATTTAAAATTTAGAAATTATTTTTAAAATAATTCTTTTTAAAAATGCAGAGCCAATTTTTAAAAAACAGCAAAAGAGAAAAGATGAAGAGTCAAGGGAAAAGATAAAAAACAGACATGTTTCATATTCAGGAACCCTATCCCATTGCACACAGGGGACAGATCTGGGAAATTAATGATGATGGCAGGACACATTTCAATGACCCTGAAGTCAGCAAAGCCATCCACTCAAAAAATCTCAAGTTTAAATCTTAAGAATTCCTTGAATGAACCAAAAATAAATTCACTCCAAAATTCTCATTTAGAGCTAGTCTGTAGTACCTATACTAATTTTAATTACCTAGTAACATTTGCCTCTGCATTTGCTAAGAACTATTCTCTCAAATTTTTGAAACTCTCTCAAATCTGATTTTCTGAAAAATCTGAGCAAAGCACATAATTTCAGCTTTAGAGAATTCATACACCATTACTTTTTCAGAATCTTTTATTCTAATTATTTTTGGCCCATCTGATTCTATTTGTGTCCACCATTTTTATTACTCTTAAAAATAATTTTCACTGAAAGTAAATAAGAAAATAAGATACAGGTGAGCTTTAAATTAATGTGTTACCATATATTTAAAACTTTGAGGAAACTACTACTATTTGAATTCTTTTAAATAGGGGATCCATGATCTAGTCTTCCTCATAAATGTCACCATTCCTTACTGTCTTATGCTTGGCCCACCTCACACAGTTATATTATTCATTTTTCCTGTACAGAAATTTGAGTTTGTGTCCCTTGCACTAGGGCAGTCTGAAGTTGCTTGTGTCTGAAATGAGTGATACTGAATATCAGTACAATTTCCAAGATGCAATGGGGATTCTTCTGCCTAATTCTGAAAATCAATAAAAATAAAATGTTTCAGATGAAGATTTTCCATTCTCTTTCATGGAATCATGGTCTTAGAGAGACTTATGTTCATAATACAATAAAAAACTATCAAGCATCTACTGTGTACCAGGTACTGAGGATAGAGTAATTTAAAAATTCAGCCTTTTAGGGAAGGAAAACATTAAAAAAATTATAATCAAATGTAACAGATGATGCTAAGACACAGGACATTGACTGCAAAAGAAAGATAAAGGAAGGGGAACTGAGTCTTAAACCTAGAAGATGAGAAAGGGTCCGGCAGAAGAAAGGATATGTGTGTTGGATGGGATGTGAGAAAGAAGTGGGAGTCTTTCAAGCAGAGGAACCATATGGGTGAAGACCCACAGATGGGAAAGAGGGTGGAGTATTTCAGGAAAAGAAGTCAGTCCAGAATGACTGGTTTATCAAAAGTTAGGGAAAACATCTTTGCCATATGGCTTATTCAGCTTCTACTTGAATGCTTCTACTGACTAGAAGGTTCATTATTTCAAGAGACCTCATTATTGAACTCACATTGTCTGATTTTTCCCCCTCATATCAAGGTTATATATTCCTTCCTGAAACTAATACTCATTCATTGTAGTTTGGCCCCTTTTTTCACATGATAATTCTACAAGTATCTGAATAGACAGAGACCCCTCTCCTCTGGGGTAGTTCCTTCAACGATTCTCTGATAATACGATTTCAAAATACCTTTCCCAGGATGAATTCTTGTCAAGTGGTCTTATAATTAGTATCAATTCAATATCATCATCCAAATGATAATAGCTCATATTTAGTGATTGCTTAGATTATGTAAGATGCTATGTTAAATACTTAACATGCATTATCTCATTTAATATAATCACTTCATTTCTTCCTGCAGATGGGAAATCTTAAAGAGATTAAATAAGCCTTCATTCCATAAGCCATTAAATGGCAGAGCTGGAATTTGAACCCAGGGAGCCTGGCTTCAGCACCTGCACAGTTAATCATTAAGCTGTGTAGTCAAATCACTGCAGGATATAGTACTAACTCTCTTTGATCAAGATCACTATACTTTCATTAGTTCAGTGTAAATGATTTTCATTGAAAATCATTTAAAGATTGTCCTGTAACCTAGAATCATAACTTAAAAAAAAAAAAAAAAAAAGATTTATTTATTTATTTATTAGAAAGAGAAAGCATAAGTGGGACGGGCAGAGAGAGAGAGAGAGAGAGAGGCCCAAGCAGATCTGAGCTCAGTGTGGAGCCCAAGGTGGGGCTCATCCCAAGACCCTGAGACTGTCATGACCTGAGATGAAATCAAGAGCCAGACGCTCAAAGGACTACACAACCAAGGTGACCCTAGAATCATAACTTTTTATTACAAGCTTCAAAGTAAAAATTGCCCAGCTTTCCACATATAAAGTACATCGTTTCTTCTCTCCTCTCCTGTTCCTTTCCTTTTGCATTGTCCCATAAATCAAGAATGACTGTTACTTGGTGGTAATAGGAATATTCCAAGATTCACATTCTGAAGTAAGAGGCTGGTATTTTAGTCTGGAATAAACCTTGGTTCCACCCCCAAAACAAGCAAACAGAAGTGGCAGAGCTCTCAGTTAATTGGGCTTTCTGCTACTGAACACTGCCATCCATAGAAATGACTCATCTAAAAACTGGGATAGGGGACACTTTCTGAAATCTATACTTACAGATTATAATACATTTTGGAAATTGGTAAATTTTCTTTCTTTTTTTTTTTAAAGATTTATCTATTTGTGAGAGAGAAAGAGGTAGTGACAGAGATAGTGACAGAAACAGTGAGACAGAGCAAGAGCGGGTAGGAGAGAGAGAAGCAGAATCCCAGGATCCTGGGATCATGACTTAAGCAGAAGGCAGACACTTATCCAACTGAGCTACCAAGCACCCCTTAAGATTGGTAAATTTTCTATGATGCATAGTAAAACCACACCTTTTATAGGACTTTAAGCTAATTTATTTTTCTATTGCTCTCATTTCTAAAACACCTTCATCTCATTTGCTTTTTCTTTTTTTGAGAGAGAGAGTGTGCCAGTGGGAGGTGGGGGTAGAGGGATAGGGAGAGAGAATCTTAAGCAGACTCCAAGCTCAGCGCAGAGCCCAGCACAGGGCTTGATGTCACAACTGTAAGATCATGACCTGAGCCAAAATCAAGAGTTGGATGCCTAAGGGACTGAGCCACCTAGGTGTCCCTCGTTTGCTTTTTATTGTTTGACTAAACTAAATGTGCATGTCTGCTATGTGGCCAGCACCAATATTAACGGGTAGATCCAAATTTTTTTGGACAATTAAAAGGGATTAAGGGAATAAATGGTATAGATCTGGAAGAGGTGAATGGGCCTGGAACATGTGATCAGGTATTTGCCCTGAACTGCTCAGGACCTAGTTTATTTCAATCCAATTTAGAAATGTGAGATTACAGTTTAATCCTAAATTGCTTCAGTCAAAACATTACTTTCTTGCATAGACCAACTTCTCCAAAATTTTGAAGCTAGCACTTCCTCTTTCTCTAGACACTGTGAGGGGATGTTATATGAGCAAGGTGGTGACTGGGGAGGAAGTATCAAACTTTAGCCAAAGGGTTAGAAATCAGGTGCACATGGATAGCTCAGCTGGTTAAATGCAGACTTTTGATTTCAGCTCAGGTCTGACCTTGGGGTCATGAGCTTGATCCCTGAACAGGACTCTGCACTCAGTGTCAAGTCTGCTTCTGTGTCTCTCTCCCTCTGCCCCTCTCCCCACTCACATGTGTGCTTGCTTTCTCTTTCTTTCAAATACATAAATAAATAAAATCTTAAAAAAAAAAAAAAACCCAAAGTATTAGAAATCAGTCAAGTTGGGGGAATGTCTGTGATAGAAAAACTGGTTCTATTGCCAACTGAGCTAAAGTGTGACCCCCTAGCCAAACAGTTAGATTAAAATAAACAGCTCAAGGTAATTTTCCTTCTTCTGTCGGTAAGTCTGGAATTAGATTCCACTTCTATAGAGATCTGAAGTCAATCCTTGATATGCTGATTTAGAATTCATCATCTTTCAATGAAAGATAAACTCCGATCTTACACTATCTAGTCTTTCATCCTGCAGTCTCTGCTGGGCCAGGACTCAGTTTCCTATCATTAACTAGCATCTCAGTAGGTGAGCCTCCCTGTTGCTAACCATCTCCAGTGGGATGTATCTTCATTTTTTTATTATTTCTAGAATTAAATTACAAGCCCAGCAGGATAGCAACCGCATCTAATTGATTTTTTGTATTACCTAACATTTCTGTTGGTGCTTAGTGTATTTTTTTCACACTCCTTTAGCTTTTTTTTTTTTTTCTGCCATCTAAGTGAGAGTTGATGTAACCCTTAATACAAAAAACAGCAATATCTAAGGCCTCTTTAGCAAATTTGATCTTCACTGGCAAGCTGAACTCTTGAGTAGGGATCCAAGAATGTTGGAAAAGGAAATTCAACTCAGTGGCAGTAGGGAGGCAACAGGAGGTAGTGAAAAGAATAAATCTCTTTTGGGGGAAATCTGACTTTGAGTCTTTAAACTCACTGTGTCACCTCGGACAAGTTCCTTGAGCTCACTTGGGCCCTGTAAAATTAAGGCCATTAGATAATCCCAAATAGTTCAGAATTCTGATGTTTGATTTTATTAAAAAATTAAAGAGAAACATTAACCCTCAGAACAATTTTGAGGGAGGTCACCTCCAAAATCGAGGATCCTGCCTTTTTTTTTTTTTTTTTTTTTTTTTTTTTTTTTTTTTTTTTTTTTTTTTTTTTTTTTGTAGCCAAACTCAACATTTTGCTTATCCCGGTATCTTTCTATTTCTTAAACTACATAGGTGTTTGAAATTCTTTTTCTCACTTTCTATCCTAGTATATATTTTTATAATGTATTTCCTCAGTAATCCCCACTCTATTATTTTTACTATATATTTGTTTCTCTTGGGTTTTTTTTTCCTTGTATGTCATTTGTTTCTCCATTTGTAGATTCCTAACTTCTTCCTATATAGACTATCCTTTCCACCATCTTGATCTGTGATAGAATCTCTTAAAAATACAATGGAGGAGGATGTCTTGGTGGTGATTAGTCCTTAACATTCATTAAAGTTGTCCCACAACTTCATTTCTATTTTCTTAGGTATAAAACTACACTTCTTAAAGTATCATTCAGAAAGATTATGAGAGAAATAAGAATACTTGTATTTTAAATAATTGCTTGGTGATGACAAAGTCCAGTTGCTACACACAGACTATGTCCCCTCCTCAAATTTATATACCTCTTCTTTTCACATTCTCTTTTAATTTGTTTATATTTTCTCTTTTCACAATTTTTTTTTCATTTCATGTCTTTTGTCTTTAATCCTAACTTTCCAACCTCTTCATTGTCTCATCCTTCCCTGTTAACCCTACCACATGTATATCCTTTCCACCTGTGTCCCCAAGCCTTCTTTCTAAGGGCAGAAAATAGGGCTGGCCTGAGCTAAGCTATGAAGAATGGATGTACCTTTTTTTGCCCTCTTGCCCTCCACCTAGGATTGTTTTTCCTTCTCCTTTGGGCACCACCATGTTCTAAAATGGGCACCACCATTTTCTAAAGGTCTCTTGTATCCCTCTAGTTGGTCATAATGGATTCTGTATTTCCCCAAATTCAGAACTATTTCTGATTTCATTTCCTGCAACCAACACTTAACCTGTCCTGGGTCTCAAGGTAGTCTTAAGATCTGAATTCTCTGATGTCCCCAAATGAGCTAAAATATGATGTATTTTCTTTCCTTAGGCAAAAGTATAATTGCCAGGGACTTTTTAGGGATTTTGACTACATAAGAATAATACAAGGTATCATGGTGAAAATGTATTAGCATGCCTGAATTCCATCTCCTTTAAATATGCCATATCCAGCAGAAATTGACTAAAATGGAGAAAAACTCTGAAGTAAAAAATTGATATCCCAGCTACTTTACAGATAAGGAAAGAACTTATTAAAGTTTCTAAAGATAAAATTTCTCAATGAAAAAAAATGTATTCACCTGAGGGTTTTTTTTTTTTAATTTTTAGGTAAAATGGAGTTGTAAGGAAAATATATAACCTCAGCATTCAGTTTATCAGCAACAACAGACATGTTTTCAGTTCCTCTCTGCTTTTATTTTTAACTAGTAAGTTTTCGTTACTTAAGAACTGTACTGTATATAAATTTCTTCCTCTCTCCCACAATCCCTTCTCCTGGATTTCCTTTTACCCTTACTTTGAATAAAATATGACACACACATCACTCCAAATCTCTCCATAATCTATGTGCCAAGTGTCCACCATTTGCAAAGCACTTTGAAATACAATAGCACATTTGGTTCCTACCACTCTATGAGACAAATATGGTAGACCCTGGGCCCATTTTGCAAAGAGGAAAACCGGTGCTCAGAGAAACGGGTATGCTACTCAGGTCCTGCAGTTTTGAGAGGCAGAACCAAGAATCCAACTCTCATCTTTTGATCACATCCACCTATCCAGATTTTTTCCCTGCTGAATTTCACATAGAATCTACCATGGAATAATTACGGCAGGTTTTATTTTGTGTTGTTTCTAATTGAAAAGGAATGCTCATAATTTAACTAAAAAATATCAATGATATAAAATTTTATGTCCAAACCCTACACCTATGCAATCACATATCATCTTATGATTTTTAAATCCGAACCACCACATTCACAAAGGTGAGTGAACATTCCTTCTCTTTCTCAATATTTACATCAGAACACTCAAGTAAGATGTCAGGCACTGCCATCAAACTCAGAGTGAGATAAGGTACACAGGTGAAATGATGGTTTCTAGGACACCCATTATCTTCATGATATTTATATTATTCATTTGAGGCTGGGAATTACCACTCTAAATTGAAATATCTGGAGTGCCTTCTTAAATTTCTCTGGTTTTCAAACATTCTTCTGAATATGTGACAACCCAAAGAAGCCAATTCCTTTCTCGATCTCCCTACACTCTATCTGATGAGGATCTAATAGCTGGCTTTGTAATTTCAAAAGCAAACATGAATGTAAGAGCACAAAAAAGATGTTCCAATAAATGGAGTAGACAGACTGTAGCTATAAAGTTAAGTGATTCAATAACATTCCTGAAGTATGGCACATATATTGACTCTTGTTTGTCATTTCTAATAAATAATTTTTAGGTACTGAAATTTTGTAGAAGCTTTTCTATGCCAACAGCCTTCAAACTATTTCCTTTCTATATCTTTTCAAACAAGCTTTCCATCACTTTTAGTTTCAAATGCATTTCTGCCCATTTATTATTCTTTTCATCTGATATTTTCCTTCATCTCATTTTTAACTAAATTTATTAAGAAAAGTTCTGAAAGCATTTTGGCCTAAAACCTAGAATTTGACACTAGTTCCAATGCAGCCAGCAACAAAGTATATCCTTTTCTTTGCTCAGGGTATGTCCTGATTTACCCTTTTAATTTACTGAAATCAAAAAGCAGTTTTGGGGGTATGTTTAGACTTGCCCCATTAGCTGTAAGACAGATATAGGGATGTTTTCTAAATATCTCATTCCTGCTTTAGAAAATGGCTTGAAATTCTTCTCTTTTTACCTCTAGTAACATCACATTTTAGGATCGCCTGGAGTCTTGCCCCTGGGCCCCCCCTCTTCCCTTTTTCTACTCACCGGCTGCCTTTTGACACCTAGCCAATTCTTCCAGACCAGGACCCGAAGCTGATGAAACTGGGAAGCCATCCTTCATACACCACAAACAAGAGAATTTCTTTCTTTTCCTCCACTCCACAGAAGAACTGGTACCTTGTCCAACTTGCAGTGTCAGTGGGTCAAAGCCTTTTCACGGCATAGCTTTCCTGAGGTCTGGGGTAAGAAACCCACAGTTCTTCTGCTGCTCAGTTATTCCTTTGGCTTAATCCTTGACCAAGGAGTACTTCTCAACCAACTCTTCCTCTGAAACAAGAACACAGACCAGAACTTTCAGTGGATTTGCTTATTTTAAAATAACATCCAGTTATTGCTTGTTGCATGAAGTCCAGCCTCAAGAGAGAATGAGTATCATTCAGATAATGCCCTACTGTAAAAAAAAAAAAAAAAAAAAAAAAAAAAAAAAAAGTCTGAACCACACCTCCTACTCTCCATGAAATTAACTGCCTATCCACACCTTCCAGAAGGTGTCACCTGCATTGGACGCGTCATGAGGAATTAGGTGGGACTCTTGCCAGGCCAGTAGGACTTGTCCTACATTCTCTTGCCTTCTTTTCTACGTAGTGTCTGCTGTAGCAGAGGCAGGACACAGCATTTTACAGGCTCTTGGCCCAGTGACTCATAATATTTAAATTGTCATTAAGATGTTTTAACTCAGTAAGGCCAAAGCTCAGCTAAAACACTCTGAACCTCAACCTATGGAGAAAGTCTCAATGCCTAGACTTAAGCTGAATGCTTTGATTTGGAGGGAAATAACTATGTTAGCTAGGTTTCACCTTCTGTTATAATTTATTAGGTTAAACAAATTGCAGAAAATAAAAGGTAGGCTGTAGATGGCATAAATGACATACAATGGATTCCCTCATTTGGGGGATGGGGGTTCATGTATCCATTACAGGAAAGCCATGTTGTTTTAGGCTTTTATAATTAAAGAAGAGATGAGCTGACCCAGGACATAACTGATTTTATGATATAGCACAGTTCTAATGCACTTGAATATCCAAATCAGTAAAAGAAACCTATCATAAATTGGGAGAAAAGAAAAAGGCTCTATGCTTAAATTATTCAAGGTACTTTCTAATTAAGTAATTTTAATTGTGATTTCAGGATACATGTGAAGGAGAACTCTGGCATAAAGGTTTCCAGGAGTAACCTTGCTTAAACATCTTAATGACAACCTATTCTCTCTAATACCAATGTCTCCACAATCTGGCTCGAGCCAATTTTTCAATAGTCTACTATAAATATTTGACTGCTTGCCAAAGTCATATATATTACAATGTGCAAACATACCTCTGCTTTCTGGTCCTTGACTTGCTTATGCCATCTCTTCTACCTGGGATTAAACCCCCCCCCCCCCAAGCTCCTACCCCAAGTCCTCAGGCTGACATCTTCCATATGTCTTTTGATAAATACTCTTAGGATATCCTCTCACTTGCCTTTGAATCCAACATAGTTCTTTATGTTTCTCTCAAGGACCCTGAATTTCTTTTTTTTTTTCCACTAGATTGTCAAATGTTTAAGATCATAAACTATTTTATATCAAAATGCTTTAGAATGATTAATGCTCAATAACTGCTACTGAATTTAATTAAATATTGAAGAGACTATTTGAGCCAAGGCTAGTGAAACTCGCCTTTGTTCCTCACACCTTTCCATGACTGATTCAGGTTCTATGCATGAAATAAGTAAAAGCAATGTGTGAGTTCTCCTTTCAATGTTTGAGTTCAAAACCTGGTTCAGCTTCCTGGTCCCCATGCCCACTCTGCAACATTGATGGCAACCAGCCTGGGGCTGACTGGAGCCATGTTGGCACATGCCCATTACCTCAACTTTGGCTCTGTCCCAACTGTGATGAGTCTTCCCAAGTCTAATCCCCATTAGGCAGTCAGTCCTGAATATCTAGAATTTGGCTCTTGGATTTTTTTTCTGAACAAGGTTAAAGACAAGGTGCTTCAGACATTGAGCACCTCTGGAGGTAATACTTTCCTTCACCACTCCCAGGATTCAGTATCCAAGATTCTTCTGGTTTTCTCAAGATTTGAAGATGACTTGAACTCCTGCTCCCTGCCTTCTTTCTCTACCATCTGTTATAGTCTACAACTCATTAATGGCTTGGTTCACAAATAAATACTATTCACTTGGGAAGTCAAGGCGGAATTTGGGGATGTGATTCTACATGTCAAGGGATGTTACAGGTGCACAGAGTCACTTTTTTCAGTCCAGTTACTTTGCTTAAAAGTACTGACTCACACAGAAGATAGAATTAGTGATCTGGAGGACAAACAGATAGAGAGAAAGGATCAGGAGGAAACCTGGAACAAACAGCTTAGAAACCACGAAAACAGAATCAGGGAAATAAATGATGCTATGAAACGTTCCAACGTCAGAATTATTGGAATACCTGAAGGGGAAGAGAAAGAAAGAAGTCTAGAAGATATTGTCAAACACG